>CM050417.1:38808463-38958919 GCA_027564155.1 Gymnocypris eckloni scoliostomus
ATATCTAAAAATGTCCTCAACTTAACACCAGCAAGCTTGTTAGCTAGACTCTAAGAAACTTTAATTAATGATGTCACATAAGAAATCTACTTCAAAGATAAAATTTAATGAATTGCTAATAACAACATTGAAACAAAAATGTAAAGCCTGTACAAATACTAGAAGTCATGTATATAAATAATTGGGAATCATGAAAAAAAACACAAATAAATTAAAAACATTAAGACTTTCCGCTCTCACACCGCAGGGGCACATTACAACTGCCCAGCCACCTAAATAATAACATACGGTTTAAAATGAATGATTTCAGCATTATGTTTTTAAGATTAAATGCGAAATCTACAGCACATGTTGTGAATCATAAATTATAACATATATGAGTGCATACAAACCTGATGCACCTCAAACCTTCTGAAAAAATGTGTCATACAGTTTATCATCTCACTCAGTTTCATTATGAGACACATCTTTGATCCCTTGGTATTTAACCCGCAAGTTCCACATAGCCAACGGACAGCAGCCATGTATTAAATTATTTTTAATAATAAGAAATCACTAAGAATTCATTAGAAGAAAATAAAAACATTAAAAACAGTACTGTTACAAAAAGGTAAACAAGAGAACACTTCACCTTCAGTGTCATCAACTCCTCAATAAGCCTTTTCTCAGTTATTGGAATTTCAGATGCAGAATTAGGATTTGATGAAAGTACTTTTCCCAATCTGTGTTTAAGACCGAGACAGATTTTCTATTATTTTATCCAATCCAGGGTGCCCAAAAATGGAAACTTGGTTTGACAGCAAAAGGATTGTGGTTTCCAATATATAAAAAAACCTAATGACATCAGAGAACTTCAATCTATTATTTTTTTATTTAATAAAAAAATTATGTAACCGATGATGTCATAAGGTGAGAAGAAACGTGAGTGTTTCTGGGCTAGGTTTTTCCTTGGACTTGTTTTTGAGGGGTCAGAAAGCTCATGGATTTAATATTGGATTTAAAAATATCTTAATTTGTGTTTCGAAGATGAACGAATGTCTTATGGATTTGGAATGACATGAGGGTGAGTAAATGATGACAATTTTACTTTTGGGTGAACAAAACAAGGTGAGATAAAACAAACGTCTCGGTTACGAATGTAACCCTCGTTCCCTGAAGAAGGGAACGGAGACGTCACGTCGGAAGACCAACGAAATTGGGATCTCGCTAAAGAGACCTATCCAATTCGAGTGTAACTAAATGAGCCAATGGATATTGGCATGCGGTCATTGCATCCAGCTGCCGCTGATCACCGCGTGAGTATAAGAGGCAGCAGGTGCACCACATTAATCATACTTTCGCTGAGGAGCCGAGCCGGTGACCCGGCTGCTGAGCGGTGGTACAGCAACTGTGGAGATGGGACGTGACATCTCCGTTCCCTTCTTCAGGGAACAAGGGTTACTTACGTAACCGAGACGTTCCCTTTCAGTCGGTCACTCTGAGTCACATTGGATGACCGATGAAATTGTGATCCCTACCAAAGCACTGTGTAGGCCTTCTGATCCTTTCTATAAGGCAGACGATAGGACCGGGCTATACAGAGAAGGTCAACTACTGCTGTCTCTAGAGCAACCCAAACAGTAGGACTTGAATAACACTGGGAAAGTGTGCCCTTCTGCTTGGAAGAGGCACACTGCGGAGTCACCTCCTCCCAGAGGGGGTTAAGTGACATTCACTCATGTGAAGTAACCCCATAGGGCCCTATTGGACATGGAAGTCTCTGTGATGGCTCAGGTTAAATCATTAAAGATGGCAGAACGTGGCAGAACGTGACAACCAGATTGTGCTTCCCCACCGACTTCCCCTCTACGGGGTCGTGGTGAGCGGAAATAGCGGCAACATAAACCTTAAGGGTGGAGGGGGGACAGCCTACGCTCCAACCCTTGTTGCTAAAAGAAAAACACAGCTCTGATCAAACATCTCCTAGGGTCCTCCTGGTGGGAGGAACACCATTCAATGAACAGGTTCTACGTCAGAGCATAGGCCCGTCTTGTGGACGGTGCACATGCTGAAGCGATAGTGAGTGCTACCTCCTGGGGTAGGTCACCTAGAACCTCCGCGTCCCATCCAAGGACCATACGTGGAGTTTCCACAGGTCCGGACGTGGGTGCCAGAGGGTACCCCGTCTCTGAGAAAGCAGATCCTTCCTCAGAGGAATCGGCCAGGAAGGGGCTGCCGCGAGGAGCATGAGTTCTGGGAACCAGGTCCTGTTGGGCCAATATGGAGCTACTAACAAGACCTGCTCCTCGTCCTCCCTGATCTTGCAGTGCTAGTAGACTCATTGAGGGGAACGCATATTTGCGCAGGCCCCAGGGCCAGCTCTGTGCCTGTGCATCCGTGCCGAGCGTCGCCTCTGTTAGGGAGCAGAACATCTGACAGTGGGTGGTTTCTGGAGATGCAAACATGAGCAGCTCCGAACCGTCCCCAAATCAGCTGAACCACCTGGAGATGGAGTCTCCACTCCCCTGGAAGTACTGCTCGAGACAGCTCGTCGGCTGACCGATTGAACACTCCTGGGATGTGAATGGCATGAAGGGACATCAGATCCTTCTGACTCCAGAGGAGGAGGTGTCGGGCGAGTTGCGACATGCGACAGGAGCATAAACCACCTTGCCGGTTGATATACGCAATGGTCGCCATGTTGTCCGTATGAACCAGAACGTCCTTGGGCTGAAGGTGCGTACTGCCAGCAGCTCGAGGCAATTGAAATGCCACTGCAGTTTGCTCTTTCCCCAGTTGACCCGAAGGCCCAGCAGGCTGAGGTGCTTGAGCACCAGGTCCCTGTGTGCACACAACTGCCTGCGAGACTGCACAGTATGAGCCAGTCGTCGAGGTAGTTGAGAATGCGCTCACCCTGTTCTCTCAGGGGGACAAGGGCCGCATCCGCGACTTTGGTGAAGACGCGAGGCGACAGGGACCGCCTGAAGGGCAGGACCTTGTACTGATATGCTGGACCCTCGAACGCGAATCGCAGGAATGGCCTGTGTCATGGGACGATCGAGACATGAAAGTACGCGTCCTTCAGGTCGATCGCTGCAACCAATCTAGGGGACGGACGCACCCGAAAATGCGTTTCTGCGTCAACATCTTGAACGGCAGCTTGTGAAGTGCACAGTTCAAAACTCGCAGATCCAAGATCGGTCGTAACCCACCACTTTTCTTGGGAACAGTGAAGTAAGGGCTGAAAAACCCGACCCCATATCGGCTGGAGGGACCGGCTCTATCGCATCCTTCGCCAACAGGACTGCGATTTCCGCACGCAAGACAGAGGCATCGACGGCCTTGACTGAAGTGAACCGGATGCCCCTGAACTTGGGGGGACGCCGGGTGAACTGAATCGCGTAGCCGAGTCTGATGGTCCATAGGAGCCACCGAGACAGACTGGGGAGCGCTAGCCAGTCTCCGAGAGACCATGCCAGTGGCACCAACGGGATCAGCGGCATACCCGTGATGGGGCAGCGAGGTGGAACACAGGGACCCGGCCCGAGGCCTGTGATGGCCTGTCCTGTGATGGCAGGGTGCGGGGTCTAGGTGCGTAGCCCTAGACCCCTAAACCCGGTACCATCATGGCACCGGTACCTATGGAACCCGTATGTTCCGAACCAAATCAGAACGCAGATTGCGGTGCCTCATTTCGGTGCCATGCCTAAGCGATCGGTTTAAATATTTGTCCTTTGTTTCTCCGAAATGGACGTAAGAAGCATCATCACATATTTTGCACCACACGTACAAAATAATTTCCTGACTGAGAAAATGCACATGAACTAAATTCGGAAAACTCTAATAATAAAAGTCTAACAAATCTTTGTAGTAACGAGAGTGTGTTGTTTTCACATTCAGACTTAAAAGCACAACTCGGGGAATGAGAGCATCCGAGGAGCGTGTGAATTCAGTAATTACACTTGCTCTGACGACAGCAGCATCTAGCCTTCCATTAACTATCTAAGCTACTACTACTCCATAGGCTACTAATACATCGATTAGCAATGGATTATAAATATTGTGACGCGTGTCCCGAGTACCTATCAGCGTCGCCCTGGAAACGGAGGAGAATCACCTGCACCCAATCGTCACGGGCTGATCGCTCCCAGCTGAAGCGGCTTAGGAGATGGCTACAAAAGCCGCCGCACAGCACACACTGACGAGCAATGTCTCCAGAAGATATCCCTGACTCATGAGTGCCTTTTTGTCTTCACAGAGAGCAGTGTGTGAGCGACCCGCCCGGCGTTTGAGCATAGGACCACAGAGCACTGCTTCACGAGCACAAGGACACGATTACACTCTTCCACACCTCAATAAATACCCATCCGGGGTCCTTATTGCATTCCCCTGGTCGTGTGATTCTTCTGCCCGTTACAATATACTTAATTATTATGAAAATACCAGATATGGCTTAAATAACACAGATAAACTATGCATTGTCAGGCTTGAACCCAGTCCTAAACTAAAATGTAACTCTTAGCTGTTGTAACTGAAATAAACGTGCACTGACTGATCCTAAAATATATCAGTGCATTTGTTTTGTCTCAACTATGATCTAATCCTGGTTTACATTTACATTTAGTCATTTTGCAGATGCTTTTATCCAAAGCGACTTACAATTGGGGAATACATAAAGCGATTAATCTTGAAGAGGCAAACAGACAGAGGAAGTGCTTGTAACACCAAGTCTCAGGCATTGTTCAAATAAGTACAAACTAGCAAGAGAAGGTGAGAAAGATAAAGAGAAAGATGAAGATATAGAAAAAGTGAATAATCAAATTTTTGATAAAGAGAGGTGTAGTCTAGGGTTAATCTAAGCCCTGTCTGTGTGTCTGCGAAACCGGGCCCATGTGTTTAGTGCTAATGGCCAATCCAATTATTAATTGGTACATTTTTATTTTTATAAGTATCGGTTCAGGCACCGGTACAGTTTTAAAAGTATCGATTGGCACCGGTATCGAAAAACCCCCAAACGATACCCAACCCTACTAAAGATAGCGAAATCACTGAATGTTCCTAGAAACACTGCTGGAAGTATAGTTTGCAAGTTCAAACCTAAGGGAACAACGGTTACACTACCTGGACTGGGCAGAAAAATTAATCTTTCAATAGCTCCAACCAGATTTATAAGAAGGCAAGTTCAGATAAACCATCGAGTGATCGCAACAGACCAGCTGCAAGACTTGGTGGCAACAGGCACTTATATTTCAGTTTGCACAGTAAGGCACGGACTAAATGCAGATGGAAAGTCAGCTCAAATTTGCTCAAAATCATATAAGTCACAGAAATGTAGGGATTCTGTTCTGTGGAGTGATGAAACAGAACTGGAAATGTTCAGCTCTATGGATCAGCGGTGTGTCTGGAGGAAGAAGAATGAAGCATATGTGGAAAAGAGCACTCTGTCTACAATTAAGGTGGTGGCTTGGTGATGCTCTGGGACTATTTGCACACCCCAGCACTGGAAACCTGCAACATGTGAAAGGTGAGATGATTTCAATGAAGTATCAGGAAATTCTAGGAATAAATGTCATAGTGTCTGTGAGGAATACTGAAGCTTGGGCGTCATTGGACCTTCCAACATGACAACAATCCCAAGCATTCTTCAAATTCCACCAACGCTTGGTTTCAGAAAAAGTCCCGGAAGATTCAATAGTGGCCATCACAGTCACCTGACCTTAAGGCAGCGGTTACAGCATGTAGACCCAAGAATATTACTGAACTGGAGGCCATTGCTCATGAGATTTTTAGAAAGGCTGCCAAGAAGCTGATGTTTGGCTATGCATCTCGTTTTGCAGCGGGTCATAACAGCAAAAGCGTGCTCTGCTAACTACTAAAGATGCTAGTCATGAAGGGGTTGAATACTTTTGAGACTACAGAAGTCATTAAAAGTAAATTTTTCAGCTAAATTTGGGGAAACCACTTGAAACAATCCCTGTATTGAGCTTTACTATCTCAATTAGTTTTGTTTGATTTCTTCATTGCAAATAGCAATGTGCCAATAAACCTGATTTGCAATGGGGGTTGAACAATTTTGACTGCAACTATAAATAATTTCAACATCACTAAAGCCAAGCCTCAGCCCATTCAGAAATAATGGTTCTTTGGCAGAACTGCTAAACGGCATTTACCTTTGTCAGTGAAAGTGGCTAAGTAAACAGATCCTATCAGAAGATGCAAATAAAATAATTTGATTTCAAGATCTATGATTGTGTGTGTGTTTGTAAAGAAAATCTTTACAGTGGCAATGACAGGATTACGCTAGTAGCGTGTGCTTCTGTAACTTTGACAAAAATGCACATAACCTATTTTAAAGAACAGCTGTAATACCACAAGGATGTGGCAGTCACTTGCATTACAGCTTCCCCTACTGTCTGGATCAGCTTCTTCACTGTTGTATTTTGAATTCTGCTTTCAGCATCTGCAATGTTTCCAGTTGCATCTTCAGTGATTTTGCAACTGTTTATGTCTTATTTTCCAAAGAGGTGGACTTGGAGGTTTGTGCAGTAAAAAAGCACACATGGATTTAGTCGGCTTTTGCAGCAAAGGACAATTAAATTTGTTAAATACCACTGAATTGTCCTTTTGCAAAGAGCTTGATCGACAGGCCATCAACCAATTATAACACAGAGAGTAGATTGCCATCGGTGGACTTGAACTTGAAAAATGGTGTGTACTGAAGTCTTTCTGCGGTTGAAACAAGATTCCTTCTGATGTTCATTCATGTTTATGTGCTATAACTAGTAAAGAGAAAAAGATGATCAGTTCATGTGCTTTCTTTATATCAGGGTTCCTCAAATCTTTCCCTGGAGGGCCAATCTGCCACAGCGTTTAGCTCCAACCCTGATCAAACTTGCCTACCTGTGATTTTCTAATGAGCTTGAAGACTCTGATTAGCATGCTCAGGTGTGTTTGATTCAGGTTAGAGCTAAACTATGCTGGAGTGGGCCAGATTTGAGGATGCCTGCTTTATATCTTTCTTTAGATCTTTATAGTGGAGTGCAGAAAGGACCTCCCAGTGTCCTCAATGCACAAAGCTGAATGTCCTTTTTATGTGTCCTCTTGCACATCCGTGTTTTTTATTAATATTTATTATCCACAGTATACTGTATTGCACATTTTATCTCATTGCACATCTTACTCATTTTATTTATTATTTGTTCCCTTTTTCATTCTCACCTATATTTATATATATATATTCTCTTGTGTTATGTTTCATTGTTTTATTGCTTATGTTATTTGTATTTTATTTTCTATTTTATTATTATTATTATTTTTTATTTTTTAGCACTTTCCATTGAGCGGACCTGTCCTGACCTACATTTCACTACTGATTATACCCTGTATGATTGTGTATGTGACAAATAATAAAGAACCTTGAACCTTGTCTGGCCCACACCTATCTTCTTGATGAAACCCCCACAGACACAATTGACTGCATTTGAGGCACAGTTACAATGTAAAATGTATTTGACTAAAGATACACATAATCTTTCACTGCACAAGTTTCATATTAAGTATAATTTCATTATATCTATTCATATTTATATGATCCAAATATTACATTTGAAACTTTGATCTAGTATTATTATAATTATTTATGCAATTAAATAGTAGTGTAAAATACTTTCTTGATACCGAATCAATTTGACCAGTAAAAAAATTTTCAGCAGTATGTAACTTTATTTTGTATAAATAATTTTGAGAGGTACCTTTTTCATTTTTTCTATGATTTGGAAAAGAAAACTAAATAAGTAAAGCTTTAATGGGAGGTGATTGATTGTCAGCACTGTACAGTCTCAGGACAGGTAGCTGTCAGGGCTTGTATGCAAAACTTACAACATATGCAAGAGTAAAGGAAAAATGTAGTGAGATTCAACTGATTTAGACTCCTGCTCATTAGCTTTGGTTACATGCCAGACTTGTGTTTAGATACAGATGAGTCATTTTTGGATATAAATGAGTTATCTTCAGATTCAGAGGTAGTTACACTATATCCCAATGATCTCTGTGTGATCATAAACTGCCATCAGGTGGTGAAGTGACAAAAAATATTGAGTAATCATATTGCGATTTCCATCCGCAAAGAGGGCATTAATTACCGATTATCAATACCATGACCTTAAATGCCCTAGTGTGCAAAGTGTAAGTCGGACATGTTTAGTTCTTAGTATAATGTTTACAGTTATTTTGCACAGGGTAAGTGAAATATAAAAATAATTAAGATCATTGTGTCTACTGCACACTAACAGACCTAGGTAATTTACCTAACACAAAATATATACCTGTGTTTAGTCTTAAAATGTCACAATCTCTGCTACAGTGGGCAGTCGTGGCCTAGTGGATAGAGCATTGGACTTGTAACCCGAGGTTGTGGGTTCGAATCTTGGCTCCGGCTGGTATTGTCCACGACTGAGGTGAGACCCTTGAAAACACATTTCACTTCTGGTTATACTCTGTATAATTGTGTATGTGACAATTAAAGCTCATCTGAGCGTAATCTTTGTAGTTTTTTTTTATTTATTTTTTTACACTGTGATGATGATTCTACATAATATTTGTTCAAAGTTCCACTGATATGCTTTGAAAGTGCCTTGAGTTATTCAGTGTGTTACTGTAATTTTCACTGAAACAGGAAGTTATGGACAATAACGTTTAATTCATGTCATATATTGGTTTAGCTCCCCCTTAGCCCCGGTAGAGGAAAATTCTGGCACCGTGCCTGGAGCCAGCATACCTGAAATATTCCACGTCATGCATTAAAATTGTGTAATGCTCATCTATTTGTGGATTATACCCTATGTAAATCACATAGGATAATTAGTCAGAATTAGTCTAGAAATGAATCGAGAATATTAATGGTTTATCTGTTGTTTCAATGGTGGAAGACCAATCAACAACAAACAGCCACACTGTTGACCAAACCTCAATGGACCTAGGAGAGACCCATGTGGACACAGATGAGGCCCCCTCTCACATGTCTACCTCAGACTCAGAGGTATTTTTTCACCAGTGGAAGCATGCATAAACATATCTGTGCAGGGTTTTCTTTACTTACTTGCATCATTTACTCACCCTTAACTTGTTCCAAACCTGCATGAGTTTATTTCTTCTGCTGAACACAAAAGAAGATATTTTGAATAATGTGGGTAATCAAATAGGTGCTGGTCCCTACTAGGGATGGGCATTTTAAGCAAAAGTAATATTCGATAATCGCTGGGTATTATTCGATTACTATTCGAAAATCGCAACCCTCCCGCGCATGTACATGCACACACGCACGCACGCACACACACACACACACACACACACACACACACACACACACACACACACACACACACACACACACACACACACACACACACACACACACACACACACAGAGAGAGAGAGAGGGGGAGAGAGACCATCCAGGCTTTCAATCTGTATGATAACAAACTGTTTAATTAATTAGAGAATAGTCTATCTTAACCCAAGAAAATTTATGGTTGTAAAGTATGAGTGCTGAAACTTAATATAACATAACCGAAGGACGGCATTTATTAACAGAACAGTCCTCGATTATCAACTGCTCATAAGGCTAGGACATTTCTATTTTAAAATGAGCATGAACATTATATTAAAAAGAAAATCTTAAATCTGATTAATGCATCAATGAATATTAGGCGTAAAACATATTGCACGCTAAACAGAATATCATTCTTAAAACATATTACGCGCTAAAACATATTGTGAACCGCCTGAATGACGGCACTTATTATGTGAACATTAATTTTAACGTCTGTCTTCATAACAATATCCTATTTAATATATATATAAATATATATTAAATGAACATGTTCACATGCTCGGGAAGAAGACGGGAGTGCAATCTGTTCACAATTAGTTCGGTGAACTTTGAATTGAAACAAGGGAAGGAATATAGAGCCCTGCAGCTTCTTAGAATTCTCCGCCTGAGTCTGAGCCCGTGTCTCTCTCTCTCTCTCTCTCTCTAGCTAAGCCATTTAAATAGTTCAGTTTTGGTTTTTAATTGCAAATTGGTCATTATTTTGTTTCCTTTCTTTATTAATTTAATTTAGAAATGTGATTGGAACATCTTATTTCTGTTAAATTCAAGTTTTTGTTTTTTTAAATACCATGGGGCCAGCGCAAGTTTGATCAGTTTATCCTTCTCAAATAAATAACTAAATAATTAACGTCATAATATTTTAAGAATAAAGTCAAAATTACGATCATAAAATCATGTTACATTGCCTGAAGTTAAAGTTAAAATTACACCTGTATACTCTGCCCAAAAAATTATAATAATAAGTGTGGCATCCAACCTGTAATTCTTCACATTTAACACGAAAAACAACACAAATATTTTGCATATAAATATAATATATCAACCAGTGGAATATTACGTTATTATTTCGACAAAAAACTAATAATTTGAATGCAGGGAGCTCGTCACGGCTTCATTAATGGGAAACAGGATGTGAAGGTGGCAGAGAAGCACTCTCGTGCATCATTTTGTTAACTTTGTTTTATTATTTTGAGTTGTTTGGGATGCTGTAGCAAACGGCCCTTTCACAATATAGTGCTTAACGGGTCTATTGTTCACGCAATCAGCCTGCACGTATCAGAAGTTCTGTTCTCCGGCGTGGTTAGCGCTCACACATAGTGTGTGTGTATGTATGTATGTGTGCCGCGCCCGAGTGCCGACAGCGCAGTTTGTGTGCAAGCACGGAACAGAAGGTGCTCTAAAATAAAACAAACAAATATCCTGTTGATCTGTGCATTTGTACTCCAGTATATCAATTCAATATAGATGAATTATTGCTAAAGTTACTTGCCAAGAGGGGTAGTTTGACATACTTCATGTTTTTGCCCGTTCAGGAGGCTCGTGCGTGTCAGAGACACGGCTGTCGGTGCTCGCGCTGTTCACACAGAACAGAACACAACGCGCATGTACTGAAAGGAGTTGTCTTTCGCGCCCAAATGCTTTTTAATCGCTTACATTTTTAAACAAACAAGGCTTAAAAACGCATGCAAATGATACAATTTAATGACCACCTGCAGTGGCCCGATCTGGCAAGTGACAAATCCGAGCGTCCTTCACGCCATCGGACAGTCCTTATTGTCAAGCCCTGGTACACCTTTAGAAAATAATCGCACAACCTAATCGATATTCTATAATTAAACCGAATATTTGAATATTCGAAAATCGTGACCCATCCTTAGTCCCTACTGACTTCCATAGTTTGAAAAAAATGTTGTGGATTATACCCTATGTAAGTCACGTAGGAACGTAGGATTAGTCAGAATTGGTCTAGAAATTAATCGAGTATAGGGCTGCAACAACTAATCAATAAAATTGATTTTTATCAATAAAGAAAGTAATCAACAACAATTCTCATTATCGATTAGTCGGGTCTGCCCACAGTGGACGTCCAACTTCAGCCGGTCGGGTCAAATTATAGCACTGAATTACGCATTTCTACGGGCAAAATGCATCTAAAATAGTAGAGGAAACAGAATGAGATGCTACGGAAGATATACAGTCATGTGAAAATGTAGGACACCCTATTGAATTCCATGGTTTCCTGTATCAGAAGATAATAAAAAATGATTTTGTCCTTGGAAAGTCTTAACATTTGGAAATAAAGCCTCAGATGAACAATATCACATGACATATCACACCGTGTCATTATTTGATTAACAAAAACAAAGCCAAGATGGAAAATCCATGTGTGACAAAGTTAGTACACCCTATGATTCAATTGCCTATAGATTCACTTTTAGCAGTAATAACTTGAAGTAGGGATGTAACGATTCACTCGCCCCACGATTTGATTCAAGATTTTGAGTTCACGATTCGATTTTATTCACAATTTATATCCAAACCCGATTCCAAAAAAGTTGGGACACTGTACAAATTGTGAATAAAAAAGGAATGCAATAATTTACAAATCTCATAAACTTATATTTTATTCACAATAGAATATAGATAACATATCAAATGTTGAAAGTGAGACATTTTGAAATGTCATGCCAAATATTGGCTCATTTTGGATTTCATGAGAGCTACACATTCCAAAAAAGTTGGGACAGGTAGCAATAAGAGGCCAGAAAAGTTAAATGTACATATAAAGGAACAGCTGGAGGACCAATTTGCAACTTATTAGGTCAATTGGCAACATGATTGGGTATAAAAGAGCCTCTCAGAGTGGCAGTGTCTCTCAGAAGTCAAGATGGGAAGAGGATCACCAATTCCCCAATGCTGCGAAAAATAGTGGAGCAATATCAGAAAGGAGTTTCTCAGAGAAAAATTGCAAAGAGTTTGAAGTTATCATCATCTACAGTGCATAATATCATCCAAAGATTCAGAGAATCTGGAACAATCTCTGTGCGTAAGGGTCAAGGCCGGAAAACCATACTGGATGCCCGTGATCTTCGGGCCCTTAGACGGCACTGCATCTCATACAGGAATGCTACTGTAATGGAAATCACAACATGGGCTCAGGAATACTTCCAGAAAACATTGTCGGTGAACACAATCCACCGTGCCATTCGCCGTTGCCGGCTAAAACTCTATAGGTCAAAAAAGAAGCCATATCTAAACATGATCCAGAAGTGCAGGCGTTTTCTCTGGGCCAAGGCTCATTTAAAATGGACTGTGGCAAAGTGGAAAACTGTTCTGTGATCAGACGAATCAAAATTTGAAGTTCTTTTTGGAAAACTGGGACGCCATGTCATCCGGACTAAAGAGGACAAGGACAACCCAAGTTGTTATCAGCGCTCAGTTCAGAAGCCTGCATCTCTGATGGTATGGGGTTGCATGAGTGCGTGTGGCATGGTCAGCTTACACATCTGGAAAGGCACCATCAATGCTGAAAGGTATATCCAAGTTCTAGAACAACATATGCTCCCATCCAGACGTCGTCTCTTTCAGGGAAGACCTTGCATTTTCCAACATGACAATGCCAGACCACATACTGCATCAATTACAACATCATGGCTGCGAGAAGAAGGATCCGGTACTGAAATGGCCAGCCTGCAGTCCAGATCTTTCACCCATAGAAAACATTTGGCGCATCATAAAGAGGAAGATCGACAAAGAAGACCTAAGACAGTTGAGCAACTAGAAGCCTGTATTAGACAAGAATGGGACAACATTCCTATTCCTAAACTTGAGCAACTTGTCTCCTCAGTCCCCAGACGTTTGCAGACTGTTATAAAAAGAAGAGGGGATGCCACACAGTGGTAAACATGGCCTTGACCCAACTTTTTTGAGATGTGTTGATGCCATGAAATTTAAAATCAACTTATTTTTCCCTTAAAATGATACATTTTCTCAGTTTAAACATTTGATGTCATCTATGTTGTATTCTGAATAAAATATTGAAATTTGAAACTTCCACATCATTGCATTCTGTTTTTATTCACAATTTGTACAGTGTCCCAACTTTTTTGGAATCGGGTTTGTATTTATTTTTTTACAAAATGATATTTAAGACAAATTATAAATTAAATGTGTCCTTTTATTATTTCTTGGAAAAAATGAAGCATGTTTCTTTGTGAAATTGAAATATAACACTATAGTAATATACTAATATAGCACTTGCATATTATTGCTCTTTTGTTGGTTTTGATTGCTTCTATTCTCCTCATTTGTAAACCGCTTTGGATAAAAACATCTGCTAAATAAAAAAAGTAAATATAATGTAAATGTAAATAACAAAACTAAATTGAAAATTTTAAAACAAGCTCCAAATCAAACAAATAGGTAACACAAATAAAATAATTATCTTCATATAAACAAAAATAAGGCTTTTCTGCTCTTTCCATTTAAAATTAGAGTCAACCACTGCATTTTAAACATGATCCAAACAAAGATGCTACATAGGCTACATGCAACATGAGCAATTTTTTATCTAAATTAGATTGTTTAATTTTGAAATTTGAAGCAAAAACAGAATGGTCTGACTTCAGTTTTGTGAAACTACTACATACATACAAAATATCTGCATGAAACGCAGATTCACTCTCTACCAGCCGGTGGCGCTTAAAGCATTTCCTTGGTTTTCTCTGTAAACAAAGCAGCGTTGCACTTATGAGCTTTATTATTCATTATACAGAAGCAAGATGAAAGAAAAAATACCATCTAAACTTTTCTAAAGACAGTAGCTTCCCCTCAGACATACATTCACATAAAACTACTTCTAATTAAATCGCAATTTGTTTAGCATCTTAACCGATTTGAATCGTCACATATATGAATCGATTTTCAACCGGCTCTTGGTTAATCGTTACATCCTTAACTTGAAGTAATCATGTTCTGAATGACTTTAGCAGTCTTTCACATCGTTCTGGAATAATTCTGTCCCACTCTTCTTTACAACTTGGCTCCAGTTTATTGGAGTTTATTACAGCCTGCACATTCTCCTCTGACATAAACAAGGCATTTTCGTCCACACAACTGCCGCTCACTGGTTATTTTCTCTTTTTCGGACCACTCTCTGTAAACCCTAGAGATGGTTGTGCGTGGAAATACCAGTAGATCAGCAGTTTTTGAAATACTCAGACCAGCCCGTCTGGCACCATCAACCATTCCACGTTCAAAGTTACTTAAATCCCCTTTCTTCCCCATTCTGATGCTCGGTTTGAACTTCAGCAAGTCATCTTCACCACATCTAGATGCCTAAATGCATTGAGTTGCTCCCATGTGATTGGCTGATTAGCAATTTATGTTACCAAGCAATTTAACAGGTGTACCTAATAAAGTGGCCGGTGAGTGTACAGTACTTTAATCTGAAAAATAGCAGACGCCACAGAGTGAGCTGCTGTGGGGAAAGTGCATAATCAAATGACATGTTTATATTAAGGGCTTTAAATCAAGCTGTGTTTACTTGCTCTTGAATTGACAAATATACACAGAACTATGCCAAAATGCCATCTTGGCGAGTATCAGGTTGTGTCTAAGAGGGATAGTTCAGCCAAAACTGAAATGTTTGCAGTTCATTTAAAATGAATGTCAGGCCATCCAAGATGTAGGTGATGTTTTTTCTTCAGTAGAAGAAAAAAAGAAGATTTTTAGCTGAAACCGTGCTCTTTGGTGATTCATAAAATGTTATTCAGCAGCTGCACAGAATAAAGATGTCTTATTGAAGTGAAACAGTTGGTCTGTGTAAGAAACTGAATATTATTTACAATATTAATACCTGTAATCCAGAGCCTCAGGCAAACGGTCTGGAGTGATGTTCGGTATCTAATAATTATTTTGAACCGGTTATTTTTGGTTAATTAGATGAACCAGTTCATTAAATCCGAATGAAGCATCTGAAACAGTTCACATCTTGAGCAGCACAGATCTACAAGTTACTCAATCAACACTCACTTTTGGATGTCCGACAGTCACTCCCGTCTCGAATTGAGCCAAAATACGGGCGTATCTGATCCTGTGATTAATTAACTGATTTAGTGCTCCAGTTCCTCCAACAGTCACTGAACTGAGGAAACAGTTTGAATCAGACTGAAGACAGATGAGCTGCTGATATGCATATACACTTCAATTAAGGGGTGAAATTAATGTTTTTAAAGTTTGTCATTGTTTATGTAAAAAGTCACGTTATATGCTTTAGACATGTAAAACATCAAAGTTCCACATTATTATTGGGTGCTTTAACAATATAATTGCATATGTGTTTGTTATTTCATTGAAACTAGTGCATTTAACTAGTTCATTGAATGGAACTTTCTGAAAGAACCAGTGTGCAGAAAATAATCAGATTTCCCAGTTTGCCTGAGGTTTTGAATTACAGGTAATAAATAATATTGTAAATAATGTTCAGTTTCTTGCACGGACCAAATGTTTCACTTCACAAGACCTCAATATGACAACAGGAGCCACGGGTATTAATTTTGCTGAGAAATTACTGCCAAAAATGTTAGTCATTGTGTTAAATGAAAAAAAGCATAAAATAGGCAATTCAGAAAGTATAAGAAATATTTGATTTGATTCAGCTTAGAATTTATAACGCATAAACTTTTAGGCTACAACAGCCTTATATTATTTCTTTTCAGAAGCTATATGCATACTCTTATATATACATACTGTAATCAGAATACATAATCGTCAATAGTGCAGCTTGAAAAATCATTACATATTCAAACACAGTTGTTTATCCTGTCCCATACTAAAATGTATTTTTTAAATTCTCTAGGGTGAGGCTGTTTAGGATTTATTTGGTCAGGATGAATTGGATGAGAACACTTTTAGTACATCTTCTGAAGATACAGATGCAATGGATGGTGAAAGTAAGGTTCTAACGCCAACAGATGATCCACTTCTTAAAATTGACACAGACACAGGGATGGACACATTTCTCAAGCCAACAGGCTTCATCACAAAGGCAGAGGCTCTGCTGCTGATAATGACTCATGCTGCTGTACATAATATCACTGACTGTTAACTAGATGACTTGCTGAGACTGATTAATCCTTTTTGGTAATTATGTAGTCCCAGAGTCCAAACATTTGTTTAATAAGATATTCAAGAACAACTCTGAGATAGTTGAGTTTTGTCTTTACTTTATATTTTTTTTTAGTGGGTGTACGGGGTGTTAGTAGAGATGCCAGTGAGTGTCTGGGTCAGTGTAGGGGGTATTAATGAGTTTTTGAGTGGGTGTAACGTGTGTTATTAGGGATGTCAGTGAGTGTCTGAGTCAGTGTAGGGGTTATTAGTGAGTTTTTGAGTGGGTGTAAAGCGTGTTAGTAGGGATGTCAGTGAGTGTCTGAGTCAGTGTAGGGGTTATTAGCGAGTTTTT
Source organism: Gymnocypris eckloni scoliostomus (assembly GCA_027564155.1). Classification (NCBI taxonomy): domain Eukaryota; kingdom Metazoa; phylum Chordata; class Actinopteri; order Cypriniformes; family Cyprinidae; genus Gymnocypris; species Gymnocypris eckloni. The sequence goes on from CM050417.1 coordinate 38,825,296, forward strand.
GAGTGGGTGTAAAGGGTGTTAGAAGGGATGTTAGTGAGTGTCTGAGTCAGTGTAGGGGTTATTAGTGAGTTTTTGAGTGGGTGTAAAGCGTGTTAGTAGGGATGTTAGTGAGTGTCTGAGTCAGTGTCGGGTTATTAGTGAGTTTTTGAGTGGGTGTAAAGCGTGTTAGTAGAGATGTTAGTGTCTGAGTCAGTGTAGGGGTTATAAGCAGGGCCGCACGGAATCCGCGGCCGCAGATATCCGCAGAAAACTCCGCAGATTTCCGCAGATTGTAGCGCCCGTCATCCTCTAAGAGAGAGTGTGCCGCGCATGCTCGTTTGAAGTTACGCTGTTTGAGGTGACTTATGTGAGAGTGCAGCGCACGAACATCATATTTAAAATGTCCACAATAAAACTAACCGCGGAAGAGTTACAAAAACGTCACCTGTCTGCAAAAATTACAGCTCTGGACAGAGCAAAATAATTTGGTAATGACTTTTATGAAGATGGGGGAATTATGTTCTGTAAATCCTGTCAGCACTCCGTCGATTACCTGAGGCGACAGACGGCACTGGAACATCTCAAATCCGCTCGCCACAAGAATCGAAAGCAAAGTTCTGTTGGTAAGTTTAATGTAAAGTGATATTTACTTAGTGTTGTAAAAACACATCACAATTTATCTTAATACACGCTAAATTCACAATGATGAAAACGTATTGGTGCTGGGTGGTATGAGCTGTATTTTTCAAATGCCGTCATATAGCGGTGAAGAGATGGAGAAAAAAAATCAATGGCCAACAAAGTATCAAGTCACGATTGTCTGTAAAGCGAAATAAAATCTTTATTCTGACATCCGCGTGTTCTGCGCATCTCTGAGAATGAGCGCCGCAGTGTTGACTACTACACATACTCAAGTACGCATGACGCTCGCCCGTCTCACTAAGGACATGAACTTCATCTGAGTCACTGCACCGGGATTTCTCACCAGAAACATATCGTCAGAAAACAAAGCTCTTCACTACAATCCGCCTAAATAAAAGTTCGTTTAACTTTATGACCGAAATATATTGCTATATTGTGTGTTAGAATGTACTTCTCAAAGTAATATTAATAAGGAATATCAAACAATTTCACAATTTTTCATCCATGTTTAAAGTTTAACCAGCCTAAGCATCTGTTGTGCACCACATTGCCAATGAAAAGAAAACTGTTAACATTGAATCAGTATTTTTTTGATAAATAGCACATTAGTTTTATGCAATGTTTATATTTTATATGTATAATATAAAGCCCTGTCAAGTAAAGAAATATATACAGGGGGGTGGGGGCTTCGTGAGGGTCATCTTACCACCCAGCACTACAACGTATTGACACTTTGAATAGCTCTTTTATTTATGACATGTATAATATATATACACATACATATATATATATATATATATATATATATACTCTTTATTGATTTTGATCGCTTCCATTGTCCTCATTTGTAAATCGCTTTGGGTAAATGACTAAATGTTATATATATAACATTTAGTCATTTACCCAAAGCGACTTACAAATGAGGACAATGGAAGCGATCAAAATCAACAAAAGAGCAATGATATGCAAGTGCTATAACAAGTCTCATTTAGCTTAATGCAGTACACATAGCAAGGTTTTTTTAATAGAAAAAGAATAGAGCAAGCTAGTGTTAGAGGCCTTTTTGCAGGTCATTCCACCAGGAGGGAACATTTAATTTAAAAGTCTGTGAAAGTGATTTTGTGCCTCTTTGGAATGAACAATAAAGTAACGTTCACTTGCAGAACGCAAACTTCTAGAGGTACATACGTCTGAAGAAATTAATTTAGGTAAAGGAGTGCAGAGCCAGTAGTGGTTTTGTAGGCAAACATTAATGCTTTGAGAAAAAAAAATATTGTATATATATTAGTTTAAATAATTTTTATTAATAATAATAATTAGTTAAATTTAATGTCTACACTGAACCAGTTAAAACCTTGAATGACCAAACATTTAATTCTAATTAAAATAATTGATATAATTCAGAACACAGACATTGGCCTCCTGTATATCTATAAGACTCCATCTACAGCTGAAAGAAAGGAGTTCATCTTTGATTTCACAAAGACCTTCATTGAAGCTGACATCCCTCTGGAAAAAACTTCTAAATTTTCCCCATTTTTACAGAAGTACTGCAAACAGGGAGGATCAGTTCCGGCTCCATCTCACCTACGCTCTGATTACCTTCCACAATTATTTCCTCAGTATTTGGAGGATATCAAGCAGGCTGTACATGGAAGTCCTGTATATGTAATTTCTGATGAAACAACAGATGCTTGTGGCCGTTGTGTCCTTGCTATTCTCCTCCAGCCAGTGGGCAAACCACCTGTTGCAGCAGATCTAATTTTTCTAGATTGTGTTAATTTCAGCACTGTATCCTAGGCTGTCATCTCCTGTCTTAACTCCAACAACGCCAATTTCAATGATGTATGGGCTTTTGTGACTGATTCTGCAAATTATATGAAAAAAGCATATAACACAATTCTCCACGGTCTATTCCCCAATGCCAATCATGTCACCTGTCTTGCACATCTGCTGCAATTGGTGCAGTTTCCTGACACATTTGAAGAACTGAACCGGATGTGTGCTTTGGTAAAGCGGGTTTTCTGCCAGTCACCCAAACGTCGTCTTGAATTGAGGGCCTTCATGATGCAGCAGGGCCTGTCTCCTCTCATGCCAGGCTTTGCTGTCCAGACAAGATGGGGATCCTGGATAAAAGCTGTGCGATACCTGGCCGGAAATATTGATGTCTTACAAGACTTCATCCCAACACTGCCACCGACCTCTAAAGCTGTGCGGGACCTTGGAGTTCTGTTAGAAGAGAACGGAAAGCTCCTGAAAGTCCAGGCCACCTTCATCGTGGAGCACAGCTCCGATATTCTTGCCACTCTAACCAAACTGGAAGAAACCTCCAGACCCACAGCTGCCAGCATCTTCAGCCAGCTGGAGGACCTCAGCATGCTGTTTGAGTATGGCCGCACTGCAGAGGCTAAGAATTGGCGTCCCAAGACTAGAGAGCAACTGAATGAGTTAAATGAGGATGAGAGGTACACTTGTTCAGAGCTGTTTAAAGAGGCAATGGCAGAATGTTTCACCAAGCTACAGTCAGTGATGGAGACATCCTTGCACTGAACTTTTCAAAGTCCTCCCAATCTTTGATCCTGCCAAGGTATCTGGTTTAAAACCTGATATTAAGAAGTATGTTCAAGTTGTCCCTTCACTGAGAAATTTCTCCACAGAAGAGTGGCATCGCTACATCCGGATGGACAAGAGTGATGCAGGTGAGGTTAGTGCGGTGGAGTGGTGGGCTGCCAGGGAAGATCGAATGCCAACACTCGCCCCACGAGCTGCACTGTACCTACATCTCCCTACTACTTCAGTGGATGTGGAGAGGCTTTTTTCTCACTATTCCGCACTTCTAGCAGAACACAGACGCAGCCTAACAGAGGACAATGTTAAAATGATGCTGATTGCCAAATTTAACACCAGATATTAACTCACATCTACATTCCAACTTCACTCGCATTCAGTAGTTTTTCTGATGTAAATAATGTAAATAACTTTTTTCTGATGTAAAATTACTACTGATTGTAAATGACTATTTTTACTACCAAATTACTACTGCATTTATTGAAGAGTTTAATTGATTGCCACACCACTTTGTTTATTTATTTATTTATAGTTGTTAAAAGTACCTTTATTTATTTATATTTATTTGTGCATTAATTTCTATTTATTTTTTTATTATATCAGAGTATTTCTTTAGTCTTTTATGATATGCAAATGTTTAGTTAATGAGTTGTGTACAATTTAGAAAGAAATGTTTCCTGCAGCTTTAGAGATCCAGCAGATTTAGTCTAAAAGAGACCTAGCTTTGTTTAACAAACCAGTTGTTTCAAAAGGATTTGTATTGTAAACCTTAAATAAAAGTTAAGAAGTGAATAATTTTAATGTTATTTGTAATGTTTTCAGCTTCTGTACTCTCCTATACTCTAAAACCATTCCGCAGAATTCCACAGATTTTTCCAAAAATTCTGCGCAGAAATCGCCAAAAAAGTCCGCAGATTCCGTCTGGCCCTGGTTATAAGTGAGTTTTTGAGTGGGTGTAAAGCGTGTTAGTAGGGATGTCAGTGAGTGTCTAGCTCAGTGTAGGGGTTATTAGTGAGTTTTTGAGTGTGGATGGGTGCAGAGGGTATAAGAGTGTATGGGTGTGGGTTAGGTGATGAAAGTGTGGTGGCAAGAGTGGGGTTGTGGGTGTATGGCTGTGGGAGGTTTGAGGTTTGTGAGGGGGTGTCGATGAGGAAGAGTGTGTGTGTGTAGCAGTCTAGGGTGGGGGGGATTGTAGGTGTGTCACAGTGCAGCTCTTTTCATGTAGTGATGCTGTTTCTGTGTGACTATCAGTCTGTTCTCTCCCCTCACTCACTCCCAAACCCCGCTCCAACACACACAACCTACACTTTCAGTTCTTTGCTACTGTCAGTCATGCTTTTGAGATTTGTATTTAACAGTTAGTGGGAAACCTAGTTTTGAACAATGGAAGTAGTTGACTTGTGATTAATTTCGCCTGGAAATTTACCAGGAGTCGGCAACAACATGTCTTGCCTTAACTGTAACATTTTCAGAACAGAGAAAAGATGTTAATGAAAAACAAATGTGAGTTTACATTCTCTATAACAAGTAGTGTTTAATTATTTTACAAACATCACACAATAGATTTTGTAACGTTGGTCCTTGTGTTTATATTTTTAAAAGAATTCCATCCTTGGAAATAACTGAAATACATGTAAAATAGTACAAAGTGTCACAGAAAACAAAGAAAATGACAATCTGTACATACTAAACATCCTCAATCAGTCCTCAATGACTCAAACATTCCAGAAGTTATATGTATGTATGTGTAACTTGTCTGAATGAGAATTACATTTATATAAACTTGTATCAGATTATGCTTTATGCATTTCTTGTCAAAGATATTGTAAAAAAAATATATATATATTTATATATATATATATATATAGTAAAAAATACTGATGACATTAAAATTGTTATTTATTAAATACTGTGTTTGTTTAATTTGTATTTTGTGTACAAGTCTATTCAAAACCCAAACACTTGTTAAAAATAAAACGGCTGAATATATTTGGTCATACAACTATGATGAATGTATTTCTTCAGACAATAATTTAATCTGATTTGAGTCAGGGCATGCTACAGATTTATGCTATATTTTATGCTATAATATATAATAGTTTTATAATTTTGTTTTAGACTCCTCTCAGATATATTATATCATTAGCAACTAGAATAATTTAAGCTGTACCATCTAGCCTGCTTGACTATGATACTAAACTACCCTTGAATTCAACCTTGTCAGTAAGTGGAACAATATGATTCATTTGTAATTAGTTAAAATAGACACCAGCTTGGCCAGGTTCGGAGACCAGCTAAAACCAACCTTACCAGCCCGGCCAGGCTGGGAGACCAGCTAAAACCAGCCCGACCAGGCTGGGAGACCAGCTAAAACCAGCCTTACCAGCCCGGCCAGGCTGGGAGACCAGCTAAAACCAGCCTTACCAGCCCGGCCAGGCTGGGAGACCAGCTAAAATCAGCCTTACCGGCCAGGCTGGGAGACCAGCTAAAACCAGCCATACCAGCCCGGCCAGGCTGGGAGACCAGCTAAAACCAGCCCGGCCAGGCTGGGAGACCAGCTAAAACCAGCTATTTCCAGCTAAAATCAAACAATCAGCTTAGGCTGGTTTAAGCTGGGTTTTTTTTAGCAGGGCGTATAGGCATTATGGGAAATGAGAGTGAGATTACAAATTAGTAAGCAATTTAAAAAGAGAATATTGAAGTACAAATTAAGCTGTAAAAAAGCTGAAGGAAAAAGAATAGTTGGGAAAGAAGCCTTGAGTGAATGGCAACATCAGGGAATAAGCTATAGGAAGACATGCCATTCAAAATCAGGTTGGTATGGTAAGGAGTTAGACCCTGCTGAAAAAAACTATAGAACCCTGCCCAAAACACAATAGAAAATGTAATGGATTTAATGGTTATAATGGCAATTGTATTGGTTTTAATGAAAACTATAATGTGTCTACTGGTATGTGATGGATTATATTGGTGGGATGTTAAATCCTATTGGAAAAATGCCCAAACACACTAGAAAAATGAATTTTGTAATGGTTTTACTGGAAAAAGCTAATGGTATTTTAATGGAAACCATTGGAATTTCTGTGATGGGTTATTTTGGGCTTCTGTTGTTGTTTTTTTTGCAGGGGAGAGGGACTACGAGATTAGAGAAGCATCCTACTGGTTTTGGGGAGCATTGTCAGGTATTAGAAACCATAGAACATATTTTAAGTTGCACAAGACATGAATCACAAAGGAGAAATATTATGGAAGAATTAAGAATAACTGTGTTGTCAGGGACAGGAATAAAAGATATGCTGCAAATCTGTGTAAATGGAAAAGGAAGAATACATATTTTTAATTTCCTAATTAAAAAGGGTCTGATGGGTTTAATGTCATGATGGAGAAAAACAAGCCGGAGGTAACATTGCTGAATAACATTGCAAAACTAATAATCCAGAAGGTGGCGGTACAGCAAAGCTTTCTGATGCAAGTCGCCGTTAAACCTCGAAGAAGAAGAAGAGTAGTCTGGTGACGTCTGAAGACCGCGCCGTGTTCCTGCATCTGTTATGATTCGGCTGAAGAAAGGTTTGTTGATTTACTCATTTAAATAAGTCAAATCGACTCTGACTGTTCAAACTTTTATGCGTAGTTTTTACAAGAACTCTCACATGAATTACTCTATTATTGAGTAGGCTAACATGAGAACGCTTTATTTTATGAGTAAAGCGCATTCACATGCGAGTAACAGAACATATTTGTCTCATTATTATCGTGAATCAGTTTAACATGGACAAGAATTCAGACACAAACACGCGGGTGTAATTGTAAGTGTTAAGCCTTTATTTTTTAATAAATCAAAAACATAACGTTAGCGCGGAAAACATAAATCGGATTCATGATCAAAACCATCTTAAGAGTCGGTTATTTTAGTGAATCACAAACACGTATGAGAAAAATGAACTCCGTTAGATTGACTTAGTCATGTGTGACTTTATGAACCAAGAACTGATAGTGTGTTATGTTGTAACTAACTTGTGAGATCTGAAAAAGTGTAGCTATGGGGTAACGTTAGACTGATTGTTCACAGCAGGACAATGTGGATTTAAGAGATGCACTATTGTTTTATATCTTTATTTTGTTATGCATGATAGTATTTGACATTTATGATTAATGATTCCTGCATTCGGGGAAGAAAAAGCACTTTTGTTTGTAATTTTTTTGTGCTTGTTTTGTTTAAGTGTTTGTATAATTTGTTATTTTTGGCACTAGTTGTGAGGTTTTTTTTGTTGTTGTTTTTTTTGGCTAATCGGGCCATTTAAGGCCATTAACTCTTACTCTGACAGGAGAGATTTACTGTTTTTTTTTTCCAGACAGAAATATTCTCAGTGAAGCGACTGAGAACTACATGATACACTATAAAGATGGCATCGATTAAAGAGGAGAGTGAAGACATTAAGATTGTAGAAGTGTTCGCGATCAAACAAGAAGACCCTGAGGAACAAACAGGTTGGTTTTCATTCTCAAAGCTGAACTCAGTCAATTGATCCTTATTAAAATGTCCCACTCTACAGAATGATATTTTTATTATAAGTATCTTAATTAAAGCACTTTTTATTTGGAATGGAGTGGGTCTCCTCATGTGGACAGACTTTCTGGTTAATCACTCTGCCAATTAAGGCTGCATGATATTGGGGGAAAAACTCACATTGTAATATTTAGTTTTTACCGAATGACTTGAATGGCTCTATTTGGAAAAACAATTATCAATGATTGGGGTGATTTTGTAGGTGAGCAAATCAGCATAGAAAATAAACAAATTACAAGCATAGATACATATAATAGATCAAATTGGTCGCACTCTAGAGCCCTGCATGCCTGAACTGACTATTGCAGTAAACCCATATAAAGTACAAGAATAACAATTACTACATTACAGTAGTAAAACTACTGTAACAATAAAATCTACCATAGTTTTATTACAACATCCATTGTTTAACTATGACTGTTGAAGTAAAACCATAGTATCTTAAAAAAAACTGTTAATACAGCATTTGCTGTAATACCATAGTTACAACATTTACCAAGATTTCAAAAACTATGGTTACCACAGTTTTACTGAAGACCATCTTCTGGCAACAAAATTATGTCCATATAACAGCAGTTAATAATACATGACTAGTCATGTGTTCAGTGCTGTCAGCATCGGAGGCTATCTTCATAGCAAAAACTGAGTTTTTGCATTTAGCAGACGCTTTTATCGGAAGTGACTTACAGGCTATACATTTATTGTCAGTATGTGTGTTCCCTGGGAATCGAACCCACAACCTTTGCGCTGCTAACGCAATGCTCTAACCACTGAGCCACAGGAACACAATAATTACATAAACACGAAATAAAAAAACAGGCAAAAATAATTAAGCAGTTAATTTTTTTTTAATTGAATGATAAAATGCAAAAATATTTTCTGATAAAATTAATAAACAAGTCTCTAGTTTTGTGTTCAAATAAACATTATCCTTCAACTTTATTAAAGGGTAAGTAAAAAATTTATTAATGGGGGGGGGGTAGATCAATAATCATTCTGTAATTGGATCGTGACTCTCGGAATCAGATCGTGAGGTGACTAAAGATTCCCACCCCTAATAAACAGTGGGAAATGACATATTTTTTGTTACATGAAGCAACTCATTTTAAGTTAACAATTTCTTCCTCTTTCCAGTCACAGAACACTTTATTTTGAGAGTTAAGTGAGATGAAAATCTGTAAAATAGTGCAGATTGGGGGAATTGTAATGTTTAATAATTTATTTTATTATAAAAAATAATAATATAAGAATATATTTCTTAGAAAGAAAATCGGAATCTGCAAAAATAGATCATACTTCAAAAAAATCTGAAATCGAAATCGGCCAAGAAAATTGCAATCTGTGCATCTCTAGTTACAAAGTTGGTAATATATTAAAAGAACAATGTTTATTCTTTCTCCGAGATACTGTTTATTTTGGCAGCAAAACTGATGCAAAACAGATTTTTTTAAATGTAGATGCTGCAAAAAGCTTTTGACATTTTGTTAAAACTCGTCATTTTATTTTGTATCATCCTGCAGAGTGCTGCTTACAAATAAAAGGGGACATATAGGTAAACAGAACTCAGCGAAAGAGTAAATATTGTTCATTTACAGATATTAGAGACATTGCAATAATACAAAATTGGTTGAAAATCATCAAACTTACCCTTATTGGCAATATACGAATAATATTTGTTCTGTGTGTCGAATGTTTTGTGTGTCCATGTACAGTTTTCGTCATCTGAAGTTTTTGTGAGCATTGTCATCAACTGAAGAGCAGCACGTGAGCATCAAGCAGGAGCGTCGCATGAGCAGCAGATCGTTTCGGCGCCGAGTCTATTTTTGTTGCGCCGCTTACGATGAATTAAAGTCAATGCAAATTAAATGCAATGTTCTGATCAAAATTGACCCGATTTACATAAAAAATAACAAATTTCACCCTAAAATCATGTTTCGTGTTTCACAATCGCTGTATGAAAAAATGTAATGCACAAAAACACATCACTTCCACGAGTTATTGCCCAAACGTCAAAGGTATGTTAAATTAATAAAACTAGAGGCATTTGTTTGCTTTAATATTACTTTTTCAATCAAATGACACTTAATTGCTGGAATTCTTTCCAAAATTTGTCTTGGATCTCCCAGGGTGTCTTGCATCAATTCACATCGATAATTACTATAGAAACAATACAATAGATGCACCGTAATACAAAAATCAACAGTATGTACATAAACACACGCTACAGTGCATTTGAATAGTGAGTCCTTTCTATTTTCCAGAGCCCAGGGGCCTATTTGAACCCCAATTCTGATTTATTAATTTTACAGACTGATACACCAAATATTTATGTAACATAGTCAATTCAATCTAGCATATGCAACTCTAAGCTTTCTGTTAGATGGCAAAATTTATATTCCTCATACAAAATGTGCGAAGGGTCAGACATAATTTTTCCTGACAGGGTCAGCAATTGTTTTGTATACACATCTTGAAAACTTGGCTCAAGTTTTTCGTGTAAACTACCTATATATAATATATGTTATTTAAATATGTGTGTGTGTGGGACAGAGGGGAGGGGTACACGGTCACATCACAGAGTATGCTGGCCAGAAATTACGATACTCGTCTGTATTGCAGTACAAGCCACGGTTCAGCTGTGCGCGACAAACGCTGCCAGTATGAAAGCACAATGGGTGCACTCTGCTCTTGCTCTGCATACGCACCACTTCTGCGACGCTCATGCTTGAGGTGTGAAAAGGGCATTATGAAACAGTTGTGTATGTTTGAGATTAGTGAAGGCGAAGTGAAACCTTCTGAACCAGTCAAGCGTTCAACCCAATTGTATCGGAAAAAGGTTCATTACTCGAAGCTTTTTAAAACGGTTCATGCTGTGGCCATCTAGTGGTCATAAAAATGAATAACACCTTCCAAAGTGCTGTGATTCATTACAGCTGCTGGTTCTCCAACTGATTCCGTGTTTTAATTTATTGTATAAAAATAATGGCCATTGTCAAAGTCATTAATTTTTGTCGGTGTAATGCCACTAAAATAATTCAAATAAATCAAACATAAACTCATGAATTAAATCTGTGATCTGTCAATGTTAACTCTTCATGGGCAAAGTTCATTTGATCTTAATATATAAATTAGGATAAAAATAAAATAATGCAAACGCATTCCTGCACTTTAAGTGAGTCACACATCAGATTTGAAGCGCTGCGTTGAATTAACGTTAAGTCTCTCACAGACACAATTATTTTTTTTTTCAAGAAAACTTAATTTAAAACCTGAATAAATATAGAGTATATTGAAATAAATTAGATTAAATATTTCAGGAGGGTTACCAATGGGTATGTTTAGGGTTAGGAGTTGGTTAGACGTATGTATGCTGTCCGGAATGGCTCGTTCTATTTATGACATACTGACACACAGTTCAAATGATTCGCGAAGGTTGCTTTGTCACAATCAGTGTAGACAGACTTTAGCTGTTGAAAGCCTGTGACATGACTACTGGTGCAAATGCGACTATAAAGAGGCACCTGTGGAACATGGGGGCTTTCGCACCATGCAGTTCTAGGATCTTGGCTATAGGAACTAACCACTAGGGTAGTTCTCCGAGAACTGAACCCCCTGGACCATTTTCCTGGTTGCATTCACACCTGCAGTAAGAACTCTAAAGCAACCGAGTTAAATGCTTAGTTTTACGATATACACACAGTAATTGGTTTCACCCAAGCTTGACTCTTCTCTTAAAGGGTTGAATGTTGAGCACCTGCATTCGGGTCCCACAGCACCATAGCAGTGTAAATTGTGTCAACGAAGACAACAAAAAATATTTGTTAACTAACCTTTTTCCTGTGACTAAGACGAGAGGTTGATGAGCTAAAACTAATATCTGATGTTAAAAACTGATGAAATTTATGCCGCATCTTTGTGAACAAGACATGACCGGACTAAAATGTTATATTAACAGTCTTGTCTTTCAAAATGTGCACCCCGTCATTGGATTACAATTAGATTAGGGGCGATTAGTCTAAGTATGGCAGCCTCAGTGAACGGATAGGCTACCAAAATGTGAATTAGCGATCTGAAACAATGGCCTCAGCACCTGGGGGACCAGAAATCCCGTTTTTCGCGACAATTATTTTTTCAATTAACTTGGTTAATTAAGAAGGCGCATTAGACAGAATCGCGCTAATAGAAGTGCTCTCTCTCGTGCATTCTCCACTTCTTCAGTTCTCATACAGCGCCCGATCAGTAGGGCTGTGCAATTAATTGCATGCGATTAACTACGGCTCTGTGTATTAAGTGCCGCTCCATCTGAAAGCAGGTGATGGCGATGTATTGCCAATCACGGAACCGGCTTTACTGACCAGATGCGCATGAGAATCGCATTCGATTAATTGCAAAGCTTTAGCGATCAGTTTTCACTCGGTGCTCAAATACACACAGCAGTCCAAATGTCTATTGTGTAGTAGAATATCTCATGTAAACAGTACAGTTGGTTATGGCTTAATGGAACGTAAACAAGTGGGTGAAAACTGAATGTGTGTCAGTATTACATGGATGCCTTCCGTCTTAAATGGACAGCATTCCTAATTAAATACCTATCTGTGTCATCAATGTTAACCAACTAAAGATGTTCAATAAATGTATAATTACGTAAACCTACTGTATCTGAAAAATGTGTTTAATTTGTATATTCTCTATCATAAAATGAAAATGTATTCCAAGTTTTCCAAATTTAATCATTGATTCAAATTTCTTATGAGCTTAATTTATTTGGTCTAAAATAGATTTTTGTTTGAAAACTACATATAAAATACAGTGCTCAGCGTAAATGAGTACACCCCCTTTGAAAAGTAACATTTTAAACAATATGTCAGTGAACACAAAAACCATTTCCAAAATGTTGACAAGACTAAGTTTAATATAACATCTGTTTAACTTATAACATGAAAGTAAGGTTAATAATATAACTTAGATTACAAATTTTTCAGTTTTACTCAAATTAGGGTGATGCAAAAATGAGTACACCCCACAACAAAAACTACTAAATCTAGTACTTTGTATGGCCTCCATGATTTTTAATGACAGGACCAAGTCTTCTAGGCATGGAATGAACAAGTTGGCGACATTTTGCCAGATCTATCTTTTTCCATTCTTCAAGAATTACCTCTTTTAGAGATTGGATGCTGGATGGAGAGTGATGCTCAACTTGTCTCTTCAGAATAGGTGTTCAATTGGGTTCAGATCAGGAGACATACTTGGCCACTGAATCACTTTCACCCTGTTCTTCCTCAGAAATCCAACAGTGGCCTTAGATGTGTGTTTAGGATCATTGTCATGTTGGAAAAGTGCACGACGACCAAGGGCACGGAGTGATAGTAGCATCTTCTCTTTCAGTATAGAGCAGTACATTTGTGAATTCATGATGCCATCAATGAAATGCAGCTCCCCGACACCAGCAGCACTCATGCAGCCCCACATAAGGACACTGCCACCACCATGTTTCACTGTAGGCACCATGCATTTTTCTTTGTATTCCTCACCTTTGCGACGCCATACAGTTTTGAAGCCATCAGTTCCAAAAACATTTATTTTGGTCTCATCACTCCAGAGTATAGGGTCCCAGTAGTCTTCATCTCTGTCAGCATGGGCCCTGGCAAACTCTAGGTGGGCTATTTGTGCCTGGGCTTTAGGAGAGGCTTCTTTCGTGGACGGCACCCATGCATGCCATTCCTCTGCAGTGTACGCCGTATTGTGTCACGGGAAATAGTCACCCCAGTTTGGCTTTCTACTTCTTTAGATAACTGCAGTGAACTTGCATGTCGATTGTCTTCAACCCTTCTCATCAGAAGACGCTCCTGTCGAGGTGTTAACTTCCGTGGACGACCTGGACGTCTCTGTGAGATGGTTGCAGTTCCATCTTTTTTAAATGTTTGTACCACTTTTGCTACAGTATTCTGACTGATAAGTAAAGCTTTGCTGATCTTTTTGTAGCCTTCACCTTTCTTGTGTAAATAAATTATTTTCTTTCTCAGGTCTTGTGACATTTCTCTTCCATGTGCTGACAGCATGAAATGGGAAGGGGTTTTCTTTAAGTAACACCCTTTTATAGTCAACTGTCTGCTGAACACCTGTGTAATGAATAATTAGACTCACCTGTGGTTGAATTCTTGTTAAATTAGACATTTGTAGTCTAAAATTTAGCTTTGCTCCAGAGACTTTCAGTGGGGTGTACTCATTTTTGCATCACCCTAATTTGAGTAAAACTGAACATTTTGTTCTCTAAGTTATATTATTAACCTTACTTTCATGTTATAAGTTAAACAGATGTTATATAAAACTTAGTCTTGTCAACATTTTGGAAAATGTTTTTGTTCATTGAGATATTGTTTAAAATGTTACTTTTCAAAGGGGGTGTACTCATTTACGCTGAGCACTGTAGCTACCAAAATAAATGTTGCTAACTGCAGTTTGAATAAAAGTAATGACAAAAGTTGACAAATCCGTTTCAAATCAAGTTTCCGTTGACTAAAAATATGAAAGACTCAAATGACTAAAATGTTACAAACTATTTTGAAACTATTAAGCATTTTCGTCTCAAGATTAAGTTAATAAAAAATGCCTGCCAAAATCAACACTGCACCATAGCAGTAATAAAGGTATTTTGTAGAGATCGACCGATATGGGTTTTTCTATAGCCGATGCCGATATTTAGAGTTCAGGGTCAGCCGATGGCCGATATGTGCTGGCGATTTTTTTTTGGCCGATATCCTTACGTTTTCCCCTTCGTTTGCATGCTAAAATATCAAACTAATAATAAGTGGATGCACAACATTTCTAAACTTAACATCATTTATTGAACACTGACTTCAACCATCTCTCAAATCTTAATTTTGTGCACTGCACGGTATTCAAATTAAATATTTATCCAAACAAATCAATAAACTGACCAAGTACTAAATATATAAAATAGGTAATATAAAAAAAAAACTTTCAATAATTTACATAAAAGTTTTAGAGCATTTATCGAGCAGAATTTTTCCAAGTTTGTTGGAACATAAATGTAAACTTAATTATACATTTAAATAAAATAAATACAACTTTATAAATACAAATCTATTAAACTGAAAAATATAAAAAATACATAATAGTAGTGCTGCAAACACACTAGCAACCAGCAACATTTGTGTATAAATGACACAGAACATCTAAAGTGCTTTCTAACTTTCTGCATTTTTATATAAAACAAAGTCTTCAAGCAACCAACTGTGAATGCACTTGACTTAGCAGCAACAAAAATCTATTTTAGTGCAAATAACATGGCAGCAAACCCCTCATTTCTGAGTGAAGGAAATTATGTAAACATTACAGAACAATATAAAGGAATGTGCTTTAATGTTAACTCAATTGCAGTCCTTGAGTCTTCCTCAATCTACCCATCTTTCACTGAAAGTTCTCAGTCCTCCCAGTTTAAGAACAGCAGGATGTCATGCAGGAAACACAACTGTTCTGCATGTTCTATCTCAGCTGTATACGTTAACTTAAGACATAACCGACTGTGTTTACCAAAATACTTGCCAAAACGGTATTTTAACTTTGTGAATGTATCCGTCCGTTGAGACGGTATCTGAATCGCGCCTCTCTTACTCTCTCTGCACGCGCACGCTAAGTGTGTGCGGCAGAGCGCGAGTCCCGAAACACGTGCAAATGATACACTTCACTCTATGGTGGTTAAACTTATCAGTTTCCGCGAATCACATGTGTGCCGAACCGTGGGGACTGGTCCGTACAGATCACGGATCATCTGCGATCCGTTGCACCCCTAACCACAACCATTCACTAATGTGTTTTTTTTTGTTGTTAACAGATTGGACAGTGTTAAACCCTTAGTGATTTCTGACATGCTTGACGGTTAACGTTAGACAGGTTTAATGAGGATAATGACTGTGCGATGTATAGACTATATATAGTCGTTGGTCGGAACACGTCACTTTCTTAGGCTGATGTCCATTTTAATTCGCATTACAGTTGATTGAAACACGCGCTGGAAGCTGTATTCTTGATTAACTCTTGATATTCTTGAGCTGAATTTTCATTAATGCAAATAAGTTGGATGGAAACCCGGCTATTGTCTGCATCAAACCATGTTTCCAAACAAATGTCATAAACCGTTCTGGGCTGTGTCTCCGAGCACGGTGCTGTCTGTGAGCGGGGCGGAGTAACGCAGCCCGTAGCCCTGCAGTGGTTGTGAGAGATGTCGCCTTCTCCAACCCACGCACGGAGTGATATTCTCCGACTGCGATACAGGAAAAATAAAACCGAACTTTGGGGCTAATATGTTAGCAAGCAAGCTGCTGATAGTTTTCGACTACAGTGCTTAAAGTTAACTGCTAGTAAGCGATCCTTCAACCAGCTGTAACATAATACCAGTTCCCGACGGTTCTGTGCTATTCGTTTTTTCTTTCACTGAGTGAAGCAACACTTCATAGTTTACTAGTAATATATAGTAAATATATGGCCATAGGACTTTTAAATATCAGAATTTAAGCCTTGCCTTTATCTCTCAGGACTGTTGAATCTTCCAAAAGTTTTGGCTTGGGGTCCTTTACATGCAGCAGCGCACGTTCCACCGCACCAATAACATGGGGCTGCCCGCGGACGTGCCTGACTTTAAATCGGCGCTACTAAACACGGATATCGGCCGATGCTGATATATTAAAAAATTCCAAATATCGGCCCGATATATCGGCAGGCCGATATATCGGTCGACCTCTAGTATTTTGTTAGAAAAATATACATATTTAACACTTAATAAACGGTAATCTCTAGCTTCCATTAACAGTCGTATCCGTGTATATGGGTGTGGCATTCCAGCAGATGATGTAGGCATAGAATACATGAATAGAAATGAACAACATGAGCACTGCAACGACCGTTTTGTAACTTGGATAAACAAGTAGCAAAATTTACTTTGTTGCCTTTTGTTCATGACTATTCTTAAAGGGAAGTTCACCCAAAAATGTATTCTGTTATTAAACACTCAGCCTCATGCCGGTCCAAACCCATAAGACCTTCGCTCATCTTCGGAACACAAATTAAGTTTCTTTTCTGATTAATTCCGTGGGTTTTCTGATCCTTCATAGACAGCAATGTAATTGAAATGTTTCCAGACCCAAAAACATAGTAATGATATCATTAAAACAGCCCGTGTGACATCAGTGGTAATTTTACAATTAGTTTTGTTGCATAATATTAGTTTAGATGTTTTTATATTTTATCTTAGTTTTTTTTTTTTTTTTTAAGCCAATAAACTGCCATTAACTTGTTTTTGACTTTAACTTTAGACCTGATGGCACTGAAAGAAGAAAATGAAGAACTGAAAGACATAGAAGAGAAAAGTCAACATGATTTCATGGCTTTAGAAAAATCCTTACAGACTGAAACAAATTTTGACCAAAAGACTGAATCTAACAGTTGCCATCAATGTGGAAAGAGTTTCACACTTAAAGGAAACCTTAATGCCCACATGAAAATTCACACTGGAGAGAAGCCTTTCACATGCCAACAGTGTGGGAAGAGTTTTGTCAAAAAAGGAAATCTTAAAGAACACATGAAGATTCACACTGGAGAGAAACTTTTCACGTGCCAACAGTGTGGAAAGAGTTTTGTTAAAAAAGGAAATCTTAAAGATCACATGTACATTCACACTGTTGTGAAGCCATTCACATGTGACGGGTGTGGAATGGGTTTCAAATATAAAGAAAGCCTTAATAACCATATACGAAGAATACATTCAAGAGAAAATTATTTTATATGTAATCAGTGTGGAGAGAATTTCAGTAGTAAAGTAAGCCTATATGCCCATATAAGACTTCACACTACAGAGAAGCCATTTATCTGCCAAATGTGTGGGGATACCTTCTTACAAAATGGAAATCTGAAGTCACACTTAAGAGTTCACTCTGCAGAGAAGACTTTCCCATCAGCGTGGAAAGCGTTTCAGACAGAAAACAACCCTTGATTCACACATGAAAAGACGGGTGAGAGTCCTTACACCTCCAAACTGTAAGGGATCCACAGAAATGTATGATTTACTACTATAAAGTGACATGACTAGGGGATTTGTTTCATGCATTGTCTGCAGACAGGATTAGTAAACAATGAAATTAATTGGTGATTGTTCATTATTGACTTTCATTTTTCCCCCCAACAGTTTTGTCATGTTTTGAGGAAAACCGAGTATCATTAGCATAACATAGGGAGCTCTAATGATAAAGTCTTAAATTTACTTTATCAAACTTAAGTTAATAAAGTCTTAAATTTGGGTACCGACCAGAATCGCAATACAGCTTAACATGATGGTTAAACTTCAAAAGGCTTTAAATAAATGAGCGCTGCACGTTTTAAAGTCCATTGCTGCCGTTGCTTTGTGTTCTGCTGTTACCTGCTGATTTTTTTTATTCA
The DNA here is from genome assembly GCA_027564155.1 of Gymnocypris eckloni scoliostomus. Classification (NCBI taxonomy): domain Eukaryota; kingdom Metazoa; phylum Chordata; class Actinopteri; order Cypriniformes; family Cyprinidae; genus Gymnocypris; species Gymnocypris eckloni. Next base: position 38,843,507 of record CM050417.1, read on the forward strand.
GGTCTTCCAGCCAGTTCTATCAAACCTTTACAATTAATCCAGGTACCTGCAGCTAGATACATTTTTAATGAGTCAAAAAGAATGAAGAATGTTACGCCTCTCTTTGTCAATTTGCACTGGCTACCTATAGCTGCTCGCATTAAAATTCAAGGCATTTTATGTGTGCCTACAAAACCACCATTTGCTCTGCACCCCTTTACCCAAATTCATTACTTCAGACTTATGTTCCTCTAGAACAGGGGTTCTTAAAGTCTGCATTCAAAGGTCCAAATCTGAATTTTCATCAGTGTCCGGACCGGAACAATTGGTTTTTAGAAAACTAGTTTTAATAAACATGCAGTAGCCTGCATAACAAATAAACACAATTTTTTTGAAAAAATGTAGTGCCCTTTGAATTCAAAATACATTAATAACAAGAGCAAAAGTGGCAAAACAATTAATTTAAGTGTCTGCAATAGAGGTCGACAAACAAGGGTTTTTCTCTGCCCGATGCCGATATTTAGAAATCAGGATAGTCGATATTAGATGTTGATATTTATTTTTTTTTGGCTGATACGTTTGGCCAATTTTATTTTTTCCCTTTATCTCATAAAAGAGAGTTTGAGTAAATGTTTTATTGCAGGGCACAAGATGGAATAGTAGTAGTAGTAGCCTAATTCATGGCTCAAAATTGAAGCACCTTCTCAAAACAGTTCAGAAGCATGCTTTTTTGTAATGTTTGCTGACAGACACCAGTGTTTCCACAGACTTGAAATTGCAAATTAATTCTCTGCCAGCAGAAGGCGCTGTTGTAGTGGGAGATTTAGTGGTTTCCCCGCGCATTTTGAAACATTCAAATTCACAGTTTATTCAACCAAGTATAATCTTTTTGAAAAATCTATTTGTGGCTGTCAGATTTGATATTGTGATGGGCGCCACAAATAAATCAATGAATGGGAAACACTGTAATAAGTCAAATGGACATAATCTAAGTGATAACAATATAAAATACTCAAATTTGCAGTGAAATGTCACCCGATTATCAAACGTCAAACTCACTGGATGGAAAGAAAAAGTTTCATCGCCTGCACTTTCATTTCGGACCATCTCCAAACAGACTTTTAAAAACTAAACAAATGATTTACAAGTTTAGCATGCGTTACAGCACTTGCATATCGTTGCTCTTTTGTTGATTTTGATTGCTTCTATTGTCCTCATGTGTAAGTCGCTTTGGAGAAAAGTACTGAGATTTTTGGTGGTGTAAACAATTTATTTTGAATCATTATTTTCATCAGTGTTCTATCAGCTTTACATAAGTCTGCATATTTTATTTACCTTTACAAAGGTATTTTTCTACCTTTTTAAATGTATGCATATTTCATGTCAAATTATTACAATTAATCAATAAATTAAATATACACTACAGGTGCATCTCCGTAAATTAAAATGTCGTGGAAAAGTTCATTTATTTCAGTAATTCAACTCAAATTGAGAAAATGGTGTATAAAAAAATTAAATGCACACAGACTGAAGTAGTTTAAGTCTTTGGTTCTTTTAATTGTGGTGATTTTGGCTCACATTTAACAAAAACCCACCAATTCACTATCTCAACATATTGGAATACTTCATAAGACCAATAAAAAAATAGTTTTTAGTGAATTGTTGGCCTTCTGGAAAGTATGTTAATTTACTGTATATGTACTCAATACTTGGTAGGGGTTCCTTTTGCTTAAATTACTGCCTCAATTCGGCGTGACGAGGAGGTGCCCAGTTTGTGGTACTGGTGAGGTGATATGGAAGCCCAGGTTTCTTTGACAGTGGCCTTCAGCTCATCTGCATTTTTTGGTCTCCTGTTTCTCATTTTCCTCTTGACAATGCCCCGTAGATTCTCTATGGTCTTCAGGTCTGGTGAGTTTGCTGGCCAGTCAAGCACACCAACACCATGGTCATTTAACCAACTTTTGGTGCGTTTGGCAGTGTGGGCAGGTGCCAAATCATGCTGGAAAATGAAATTAGCATGGTCAGCAGAAGTAAGCATGAAGTTCTCCAAAATGTCTTGGTAAATGGGTGCAGTGACGTTGGTTTTCAAAAAACACAATTGACCAACACCAGCAGATGACATTGCACCCCAAATCATCACAGACATGTGGAAACTTAACACTGGACTTCAAGCAACTTGGGCTATGAGCTTCTCCACCCTTCCTCCAGACTCTAGGACCTTGGTTTCCAAATGAAATACAAAACTTGCTCTCAACTGAAAACAGTCCAGTTCTTCTTCTCCTTAGCACAGGTAAGACGCCTCTGACGACAACTGTAGCCAAATTCCTTGACACATCTATGTGTGGTGGCTCTTGATGCCTTGACCCCAGCCTCAGTCCATTCTTTGTGACGTTCACCCAAATTCTTGAATCGATTTTGCTTGACAATCCTCATAAGCCTGCGGTTCTCTCGGTTGGTTGTGCATCTTTTTCTTTCACACTTTTTCCTTCCACTCAACTTTGTTAACATGCTTGGATACAGCACTCTGTGAACAGCCAGCTTCTTTGAAAATGAATGTTTGTGGCTTACCCTCCTTGTGAAGGGTGTCAATGATTGTCTTCTGGACAACTGTCAGATCAGCAGTCTTCCCCATGATTGTGTAGCCTAGTGAACCAAACTGAGAGACCATTTTGAAGGCTCAGGAAACCTTTGCAGGTGTTTTGAGTTGATTAGCTGATTGGCATGTCACCATATTCTAATTTGTTGAGATTTAATTGAATTGGTGGGTTTTTGATAAATGAGAGCCAGAATCATCATGATTAAAAGAACCAAAGACTTAAACTACTTCAGTATGTGCACACTGAATTTATTTAATGCACGAGTTTCACAATTTGAGTTGAATTACTGAAATAAATAAACTTTTCCACGACATTCTAATTTATTGAGATGCACCTGTATATGCCTACCAGTCAGATAAATAAATTTACCCTGCAAAATTACAACAGCAATAAATTGTTATGAGCTTAATATTTTAAATACATTTTTGGATATACAAATAAGAAATGTTGGGGAGGTAATGCATATTTTGAAACGTACTGAACCACCAGTAGGTTGCGGTAAGTCACTAAATGAGTGAGTCAACCGATTTGTTCAAAATGCTTAATCATTCAGTAACAAAACACTGTTGCTTGAAGAATGTGCCAATCTTTGTTTGCAACTATTTTCGTTGGTGAAATTGAACAAAACAGTAAATATTGTGTCTAAAATGTAAGTAACGTAATAACTAAACTACTTGTTTATTGAACTAAATTCAATGTGACATTTGCAATCGTGAAATTTTCAGTAAAATAGCCCCCTTTTCATGGTGTCACTTAACTAAATAATTTTATGAATTAACTAAGCATTTTGAGCAAGTTTGTTGTTGCTCATTTGTGTAGACGTCTCTCACAAAGAGACCGACAGCACGTGTCTCAACAGCGCAATCTTGATAACAGAAATAGCCTATATCCAATATCAAATGCTGTTTATGCTTAATGTAATAAAATCAGAAGAATCATTCTCATGTTTTGATGATTCGCTAGTTATTTTTTGTCATTTAAATTTTAATCAGGCTATTTTTCTGGTCGGGCAAGTAAAAAAAAAACATTTAAAATTAGCTAAAAGGCTGGTCAGCTAGCTGTAGCTCGACCTATATTTTATTATTGAGAACATTATATAAAAAAGGTAGTTCGACCTGTAACGTTATTCTTGTTATGAGTTCAGGCCCTGTGTTTCTCCCTCTCACCACCAGAGGTTGCCATCTACCTTTCTCCTGAACTCCATACACCTGTCACTCATCACACCTTCAGCTGTTCCCCATTATCACTGTCTTTATATTCCCTTCTCACTCACCACTCTGCCTGGCTATATTATATGTATGTATTCATGCATGATTGTGATTTATCCGTCTGTGGTGTCCCGTTTTGTATACTGTTTTGTTTAAAAACTGTTTATTAAAATATGTGTTTACCTGCTTTTGGACCCAGACCCCTGTTTTTCCTTGGTGCCCTTCGCCCGCACCATGACAAAATATAGCCAGCAGACATGGGTCCAGCGGGGAAGCTCTGTAACATCCGTCAGGGAGACGGGAGTATTGAGGAGTAGGCCGGTCACTTCTGGGAAGTCGGTCGGCGACAGAGAAGACCTGGTCTTCTGGGGAGGCCTGGCCGAGCCCTTCAAATCCCGGATGCCTTATTGTGTCCCAGAGGATTTGCTGGAGAACTACTTCAACCTGGCTCTGAATTTAAGCGCCTCAACCTTCAGGGTGGAGTTAGCTGCAGAGCCCGCTCCGTTCCGGGAGCCCACAGAGTCCGCTCCAGAGCCCGCTCCGTTCCGGGAGCCCACAGAGTCCGCTCCAAAGCCCGCTCCGTTCCGGGAGCCCACAGAGTCTGCCCCAGAGCCCGCTCCGTTCCGGGAGCCCACAGAGCCCGCTCCGTTCCGGGAGCCCACAGAGTCCGCTCCGTTCCGGGAGCCCACAGAGTCCGCTCCAGAGCCCGCTCTATTTCGGGAGCCCACAGAGTCCGCTCCAGAGCCCGCTCTATTTCGGGAGCCCTTCGGTGCCCGTTCACACAGCTCTCGAGGCGGCAGCGTCTGGTCACGATTTCCCCAAAGCGGCGTTGTCTGCTCACAGTCTTCCTGCACCACCCTGGCACCCTTTTCTACCTCTGTCTCCAGGCCCTCTTCCTCTACATGAGCCTGGCCCCCCATCCCTCCCCCTACTCTGCCCCCACTCTGCCATTCCCATGTTGGGCACTTGAGAACATCTGGAAGCCGTTCCTTAAAGGGGGGTTATGTCATGAGTCCAGGCCCTGTGTTTCTCCCTCTCACCACCAGAGGTCGCCATCTCCCTTCCTCCTGGACTCATTTCCATAAACTCCATACACCTGTCACTCATCACACACTCAGCTGTTCCCCATTATCACTGTTCTATTCAAGATTATTTGTATAGCGCTTTTTACTATAAAATCGTTGCAAAGCAACTTCACAGGAAATTAAGTTTCTAAAATAGATTTATATTGTAGAAATTCAATAATTCACTTATGGCAAAATCTGGTTAATTCAGTATAATCGCTGGTAGTTGGCTTCCTTTGACGATGACGGAAGTGTTTCAAAACTAAATGTAAAAGCACCTGTTTTAAAAATATTTAGAATTTTGAAAAGCTTGTTGACTTCTGCTATTAATTTACATTTATACATTTTTAGCGGATGCTTTTATCCAAAGCGACTTACAGTACACAATACATTCAGGTTATACATTTTTTGTCAGCATGTGTTCCCTGGGAATTGAACCCACAACCTTTGCGCTGCTAACGCAATGCTCTACCACTGAGCCACAGGCAACAACAAAATACAATGTAGAACAGAACTTTTATAAAAAAAAAATAATAAAAATACACATTTTATTTTACTTTTACTTACACAAAAAAAGTTTAAATATAGGCTATTCAAAACTGAAAATCAGTTGCCTAAAGACTGTGGAACAAATAATTATTGTGAAACGTAGAACGTTTAGCAAAACGAATAACGTTTGGTGTCATGGACACATTGATGTAAAACAATGAAAACAAATTACACCGATTAAATAAAATCAAAATCTGCAAACACTGTGGAACCAAATAAATGAAACGAATGTTTAAAAAAAAACTTCCAATATCACAAATAAATTGTCAACAGGCTTTTCAAAATCCTGAATATTTTTAAAACGAGTGCGTTTACATTTTGTTTTGAAACTTCCGCCATAGTCTTGTCTGTCTCACCTTACTCTTGTCAGTCAGCTCGACTCACTCTCATCATGTGAAAAATGAAATCTGATCTGTGAGTCGCGACTGACGTTTGTTCGGTGCGCTGCATTGAGCAGTTGTATTCCGTTTTAATTGTAGTATCCATTCTCTCACTGAACTAATTTGTATAACTATAAAAAAATAAAAACGCAGGTGGGGGATGGTGGGCAAGTGACGTAACTGGTGTTGCGGCTTAACACCGGGATCACTGCCAACACAGTTTATCGCAGCAAGCCTATTTCATAGCTGTAGAAAAATCCATACAGATGAAACAAACAAGACCAAAACTTAGTTACTTCACCTGCCATCATTGTGGACAGTTTCAATCAAAAACATAACCTTAAAATCCACATGAGATTTCACACTGGAGAGAAGCCTTTCACATGTGGAAACTGTTTCAAACATAAAGTAACCCTTAAGTCCCACACAAAGAGAAAACACTCTCAACATGAGTTTACACTGTAGCGAGAAGCCTTTTTATTTGCAAATAGTGGAAACAGCTTCTCGCACAAAGGAAGTTTTAAGTTGCACACAAGGCAGTAGATTTTCACATATACAGGTAGTTCTCAAATAATTTGAATATCGTGAAAAAGGTCAATATTTTTTGTCACTCATTTCAGAAAGTGAAACCCATATATTGTATAGATTCATTACACATAGAGTGAAATATTTCAAGCCACTTTGACTTTTTTTATCTTAGATGTGTGTGTATATATATATATATATATATATATATATATATATATATACAGTGCTCAGCGTAAATGAGTACACCTCCTTTGAAAAGTAAAATTCAATTCAATCTCAATGAACACAAAAACCATTTCCAAAATGTTGACAAGACTAAATTTAATATAACATCTGTTTAACTTATAACATGAAAGTAAGGTTAATAATATAACTTAGATTACACATTTTTCAGTTTTACTCAAATTAGGGTGATGCAAAAATGAGTACACCCCACAACAAAAACTACTAAATCTAGTACTTTGTATGGCCTCCATGATTTTTAATGACAGCACCAAGTCTTCTAGGCATGGAATGAACAAGTTGGCGACATTTTGCCTGATCTATCTTTTTCCATTCTTCAAGAATTACCTCTTTTAGAGATTGGATGCTGGATGGAGAGTGATGCTCAACTTGTCTCTTCAGAATAGGTGTTCAATTGGGTTCAGATCAGGAGACATACTTGGCCACTGAATCACTTTCACCCTGTTCTTCTTCAGAAATCCAACAGTGGCCTTAGATGTGTGTTTAGGATCATTGTCATGTTGGAAAAGTGCACGACGACCAAGGGCACGGAGTGATGGTAGCATCTTCTCTTACAGTATAGAGCAGTACATTTGTGAATTCATGATGCCATCAATGAAATGCAGCTCCCCGACACCAGCAGCACTCATGCAGCCCCACATAAGGACACTGCCACCACCATGTTTCACTGTAGGCACCATGCATTTTTCTTTGTATTCCTCACCTTTGCGACGCCATACAGTTTTGAAGCCATCAGTTCCAAAAACATTTATTTTGGTCTCATCACTCCAGAGTATAGAGCCCAGTAGTCTTCATCTTTGTTAGCATGGGCCCTGGCAAACTCTAGGCGGGCTTTTTTGTGCCTGGGCTTTAAGAGAGGCTTCTTCGTGGACGGCACCCATGCATGCCATTCCTCTGCAATGTACGCCATATTGTGTCACGGGAAATAGTCACCCCAGTTTGGCTTTCTACTTCTTTAGATAACTGCAGTGAACTTGCATGTCGATTTTCTTCAACCCTTCTCATCAGAAGACGCTCCTGTCGAGGTGTTAACTTCCGTGGACGACCTGGACTTCTCTGAGATGGTTGCATTTCCATCTTTTTTAAATGTTTGTACCACTTTTGCTACAGTATTCTGACTGATAAGTAAAGATTTGCTGATCTTCTTGTAGCCTTAATCCTTTCGTGTGTAAATAAATTATTTTCTTTCTCAGGTCTTGTGACATTTCTCTTCCATGTGCTGACAGCATGAAATGGAAAGGGGTTTTCTTTAAGTAACACGCTTTTATAGACAACTGTCTGCTGAACACCTGTGTAATGAATAATTAGACTCACCTGTGGTTGAATTCTTGTTAAATTAGACATTGGTAGTCTAAAATTTACCTTTGCTCCAGAGACTTTCAGTGGGGTGTACTCATTTTTACATCACCCTAATTTGAGTAAAACTGAACATTTTGTTCTCTAAGTTATATTATTAACCTTACTTTCATGTTATAAGTTAAACAGATGTTATATAAAACTTAGTCTTGTCAACATTTTGGAAAATGTTTTTGTGTTCATTGAGATATTGTTTAATATGTTACTTTTCAAAGGGGGTGTACTCATTTACGCTGAGCACTATATATATATATATATATATATATATATATATTAAACTAGAGCTGTGAAGATGTGGGATTTTCTTCTTATCCCGGTGAAGCAGCAACAAATATCGCGGTTTGGCGGTTAATCGCACGAACACCCCAATCCTCCCCCCCCCTCCCCGTCCTTAAAAAAAATAGCGCTAGCTTTCAGCACTAGCGATTCGTGGGTAGAGCCTATACTCATTGTATCAGCACGAGCGCGAAGGTGTGCACAGCGGACTGAGCGCTACGGAGGATTTGGTTTTCAAGCTAAAGTAAAAGTCCACTTAAACCAGAGAAGGTGACACAATTAATACTGATGAAAAATAATGGGTTGAATGTTGAACACTTTCGTTACCATATAGTTATAAACTATGATAAAAGTTAATTAGCATGCATTTATTAATCAAATGTTGTATCAAAAAAAAAAGTGCGACCAAATTAAAAGTGCAACCAGTGGGAACAATGAGTCTAGAGCCCTGAATGAGTAGCAAATTATATTAAGTCAAGTCACCTTTATTTATATAGCGCTTTTAACAATACAAATTGTAACAAAGCAACTGCAAAATAGGAAAATTGTCAAATGTAAAATGACAAGTTTTAACACTCAATTTTCAGCTGAAGGCATTTCATTATTGAATTTAGTGATGGCATCGTCCAGCTCAGTTCAGTTTAAATAATATCTGTGCAATGAAGTCGATGATATTGCTGGAAATGAAGTGTCCCCAACTAAGCAAGCCAGAGGCGACAGCGGCAAGGAACCAAAACTCCATCGGTGACAGAATGGAGAAAAAACCTTGGGAGAAACCTGGCTCAGTCGGGGGGCCAGTTCCCCTCTGGCCAGATGAACCAGTAGTTTGTTCCAACTGCAGCAAAGTCAGATTGTAAGGGCTCCACTGGTTCGAGTGTTTTTTTCCCAATGGATGTCTAGGTGATGAGGTCCTCTCTGGAGATCTGTATCTGGGGCTCATGTGTTTTAGACTTCGCTGACGTTCAGGGCTGTAGGGGCTGTAGAGGTTGTCTCTAGGTGCTGATCCACCATTTATGGCAAAATTTGGTTAATTCAGTATAATCGCTGATTGTTGGCTTCCTCTGAAGTCCTCAGAGGGGTTGTCATCTCTTCTCAGGTGTTCGGTCATCTCAGATCATTTAAGGGTTGGATCCAGACTGAAGCTTGTGTAATTCCTAGCTACCACGGGATATTAACAATAATAAAAATTTTAATTTCTATAACTTTTTTTTGATATCTTTTGAGTTTAATAGGAATTATGGAACAGTCTTTGTCATTGTGTGTAACCCATTCTTTGTACAATAAATTATTAAAAGAATAACAACCTGAGCAAGCTGCAGAAACAACAAGCCGAGCTCAACATGTCCCATGCTTTGTTCTGGTGAGATGTGCTAAACGTCGATTCTAATTTATTTAGACATTGTTTTTCGGGTAACAGTCCGTGGATATAAACGCACTTGTTCAAACGCAACTTGTTGAAAAAATTGTATTTTTTTTGTAACAGCATATTAGGATGTTGTTTATATTATTTAACTATTAATTAGGCTACATTTATAATAACCTTTTTAAAGTGCAACATAAAAAGGGAACATCAGGCTAGCCTGTCTGTACAAGTATTCGGCTGTTGCACAACTACTGGGCGGCTTAAGTGGAACTGTTTTATTCCCTCTCCTGCGAGGTTATATTCCGCATCTGCACCCTGCTCCCGCTATAAATTCACTCTTTGTTCACCTGCTGTCCGCTTAGAATAATTTTCTTCCTGACCCGACTGTTCCTGCTAAATATACCTCGTTTCCAGAATCTCACATTTAAATTTCCACTACTGAAAGAGAGAGATAACAAATAAAAATGTAGGCTGCACAAAATGTATTTTATTATAGGCTATTTATTTTATTCGTCTTGTCCAGAATCAAATTACATTTACATTTCGCTGTCAACACAATTGGAAAAAGTGTCGCAGAGAAAAAATAAAAAAAAATAATAATGTAGGCCTATAGTTTGTACAAAAATTTTAAAATAGCATATTTGTAATATTTATTTGTCTTGTCAAAATACAAAATTTGTTTAACTTTTTGCTGTTAACACAGTAGGAAAAGTGTCGCAGAGGGAAAAAAAAACCAACATCTGTCATTTAAATTTATATGCAAAATATAAACAAAACCGTTGGCTCAGAGACATTGCAAAATTAAATCACTTTTTCATAAAACTGAACAATTTAATATCCCGAGTCAGACTTGCCTGACATGGGTTTCTTAACATCAAACTGACCCTTTTCCAGTTCAAGTTGAACCTCCTTCAAGGACAGCGCATCCACACTTTGCTTTGCCATCCTTATTCTGCTCTGTCACTCATCAACAGCCTGCCTGTTCTGTCTGAGGGCAGTTATGCACATGCTGCGCAATAAAATACATGACACTAGCACTGGTCCGTGCTTGCAACGCGTAAGCGATAAGAGAGAGTAAAGTGCAGATATGCAGTTCTAGAAGGACGTCGGGAACAGGATATTGTTAGACCGCCCACTCCTGTTCAAATTACACCAGAGTTACCGACTACGTGTTTTATTCGGGAATCTAATCCCGCGTTGCAAGAAATCTGGTCGGGTCCCGCGGAATGCAGACCTCTAGCTTCCTCCTGCAAATACCTTACAAAAAAGTGCGGTGATGATGGTGATTACCTCAACATCGCGGTCGGCATCTTATTACCACGGTGAAGCCGTAATGTGGTTATCGTCACAGCCCTAATATGAACTCATGGCTGCACCTAACCATCTGCTTTGCTATAGTTTAGCTGTTGTCAAACTTTTTTTTTGTCCCAAGACACCTTTGTGGTTGTGAAATAATTTATTTGCAACTTTTCAAATTTTACATTTTCAAATCCTGATAGCTAATATCTGATAAAAAAAAGCTTAATTAAACTTAATTGATTTCTGTTTTTCTGAGACAATGTTGCAGTGTAAATGAAATTCTATAAATAAAAGGACATAAGTAAAATAAATATTGAACTGCAGTACTTGATTCATCTTTACTGAAAGGTATGGGAAGTGTTCCCGGTTCTGGTTGACTCTAAAACTCTCCGTAGATTTCATCCTAAAAGTGTACGTGCACACAAAATCTAAATTTTGCGTATGTGTTAATTTTTTCAGATTTATAAAACCATGCGTACGCCAGAACCTGCGCAAAAATGTATAAATCCCAGTCAGGGGAAGATTGTGCGTGCGTGCATATCCACCGACTCCTCCCACAAAATTAACATGTATTTTGCTCCATACATGTTAATTTTGTGGAGGAGTCGGGTGGATATGCACTGACGCACAATCTTCCCTGACTGGATTTATACTATGCATAACCTCATCTGCATATCATTTCCATGCATATTCCCATCCACGTGACACGTGTTTAACACCATCAAAGGTACAAGACTTTAAGGAAATATGATATCCTGACTGTAATTCCATTTGGGCCATAGCCTACACATTAATTTGTATAGCTAAAAATTATCCAGTATCCTTGTTTCGTTTTATAAGGAAAATATCCATAAAAACAAAAGAGTTTAAAATAGTTGATTTCATTATTTTACACAGGTCGTATATTATTTCAATTGTTTTAAACAATTCAAATAAAATTTATGCAGTTTTGCTGATAAGGTGAACATAAGCTGAACATCTATTTTTAGTGGAAACAGCTGATATAGACGGTTTCAATGGCAACAACATAAACAAACGTTATTGCGCGTGTTAGTGGCCCTAACTTAAGTTCCGGTAGACATCCAAATAGATTCCAACAGCAAACAACAACAAAGTCCCTCTGGAGTAGATTTTTTTTTTTTTATAACAAGCAAAATAAGTTTGCTTCGTAAATCAGACGGACTGAGATGTAGAGATAACTACTTGGACTGATTTATTAAAAATGCTAATTCACTCTATGCCAGCAGGAGACGCTTAAAAGCGGGAGAAATAACATTAAAGTTAGAGGTTTGCGCCCGGTAACGGCTGTAAACTGAGCTTACAAACGCTGCTTTATCAGACATATAACATGCAATATGAAATTAAAATTATATCAAACATTTTCTAAAGACAGTGTTCCTTCAGAAATAGTGATATAAAATCACCTGCGCCTCGTTTTGATTTTTAAACGTGCATTACGTGCTCATGTTTATTCAACGAAGCCTTTTGGAAAAGTTTTGATATTGTGGTGGGTCGCTACAAATAAATGTATGTATGTGAAACACATCCCACAGCACAACAATCTGAGCCCAACTTCATTACTCATCATTTTAACTGTGTTTGTAGCCGGCACCACTAACCTGCCGGATATACAAACACAGACCGGAAGTTAACTTCAGTCCGGGCGCGTGCGCTCAATGAAACCGTCTATAATAGGCCTATATTTTTTGCAGTGTAAATGCAATTGTCTGACTCTGTGAATTACTGAAAATATTTTAAAAAGGAAATGTGTACATCTTACCGTTGTCCTTCAATTCAAATACAGTGGTATTTTTTAAAATGTTTTGGAGATACCTTTACACGACATCAACACATCCGTGCAGTAAAGTGCAGTGGGTTGTACAGTAAGATATCATTGGTCCTATTCAAACCGGACAATGGACTGATCGTTTGACCACCGTATCCAGCTGTGTCCGCCATAATATCGAAGTGCACATCCTGATCATTGTTCTCGTTAAAAAAAAAAAAATTCCTCGTAACATGAGATCTGCAGTTTAGTTTAACGATTAATTATTGTGCGCCTATAGCACTCCTCACTGTCATTAAAACATAGGATGCCACATTAAAAGTGATCAAATGCATCCACTATATGTATAAATTTGATTTTGTTTAACTTCTGGGTTATGACATTTTGTAATTTCAGTGCTTATCTCCATTAATGAGAGTGGAATATTTATTGTAAATGCATATCGACATGAAAACACAGTTTAAAGTCATTTACTTTATTACTTCTCACCCCAAAAGTGTTCGTACGCATGGTCTAGAATGTCCGTATGGTGCGTACATATTTACACCAAGTGTATTTTTTATAAATCCGGATATGTGCGTGGAAAATTGCTTGCACATATTATATGCCCATTTTGTGCGTAAGCAACATTTATAAATGAGACCCCTGATCTCTCCTGGAAGCTGATTCCAACTAGGGGTAGCAAAATAGCTAAAAGCGGACTCCCCTTGTTTTGTGTCAACCCTTGGTATTTCTAACTGGCTCGATCCTACTGATCCGAGTGGTCTGTTAGAATTATATTCAGTCAGCATATCTGCAATTTATTTAGGTCCTGGGCCATTGAGTGATTTATAAGCAAGTAAAAGTACTTTAAAATCAATCCTAAATGTAACTGTAAGCCAGTGTAAGGACCTGAGGACTGGTGTGATATGCTCAGATTTTCTGGTTCTTGTCAGAATCCTGGCAGCAGCGTTCTGGATGAGCTGCAGCAGTCTAATGGTCTTCTTTGGAACAATTTCAAGAATCCACCCTGCTGGTCAAGTCAAGTCACCTTTATTTATATAGCGCTTTTAATAGGGATGGGTACCGAAACCCGGAATTTAATCGGTCTCGGGGCTAAATTATGAAAGACCGGAGTATCGATAAGCTCTGACGTTAACGGTTCTGCTATCGGTACTGGAGAAATTAAGAAAACACACATACATTTATTATTGCCATATATACACATTATCTTGCAAATTCTATCTCACCAGAGTCGCCTGCTGTTTTTATATAGATTCATATTAAAACATTTGTCTATGATGCATTTTTGCTATTCGCAATTCAGAAGTGAGATCGCGCTCATGCGGAGGAGCTTCAGTGCGCGCAAAATGAAAGCGGTTTAATTATGATAGAAGAGAGAACTAAACATTCAAACATCTGCTTACGCTTTAGGCCTGTGGCTGCGGCTGCTAATTGTATTTTTTTATTTCGAATTTGGCTTCTAAGCATTATAGCCGCGTTTCTTCTTCCCTTCACACATTCGTTCCTCCCTAAACCCCAAACTTAACGTCAGAATCAGCTCAATCAGTGATTGTTGTAAAATGGCGTCTTTACTGTTGCTAAATTGCGGGACATGTTTGATAAAGAGACGTTGAAAGCACAATCCGCATGAGAGATGCTGTTCCCCAGGCTGAAGTGTGTGTGTGTGTGTGTGTGTGTGTGTGTGTGTGTGTGTGTGTGTGTGTGTGTGTGTGTGTGAGCGCGCAAAACACGAGCTTCAGGCGCATCCATAGTCGATAAGATACACACAAAATATGTCAAAATGGCCGGCTTGGAGAATATTCACTTAAACACAGTTTATGTCTTAAGTGGATGAGAACAGTTGGGAGAAAATCTGATGTGTGTCAATATATTGTCTTAAAGTGACAAACTGGCGCTTCATCAATGTTAATCAAAGAACAAAATGAAAGAGAAAATCACTCACCGCTCTTAATCTGTATAACGTTATAGCTTTAATAAGCATCAATCTATCAATAAATACAGTGAAAACTATCCAGTGTTCATTTACATTTTAATACTTTTAGATTTATTTTGTAGCTATTACTTTCCAGGACATTAATGTTAGTGGACCTTCATGAAAAAAGCACTGTTTATTTCTTTTCAGTTGAAATAAGTTGTTTTAGTTGAATTTTTCAGTTTGTTTTACTTTATCTTTGTTCATGTTCTTACTGTATCTTATAATATGTATAAAACACTAAAAATGCCTGCACACATGTGCATTTACAAATTGATGCTTTATATTCATTTCATTAAATATTTATTTTACATTTCAGAATATAAAGCAATGTTAATTCAGCTCTTAATTTGTCATATATACATAAAAAAAAAGTACCGATAAGAATACCGTTAAAGTACCGAATCGATAAGCAGTATCGGTAAGAGTAGTAATACCCTTAAAACTTAACGATACCCATCCCTAGCTTTTAACAATACAAATTGTGTCAAAGCAACTGCACGATATCAAAATAAAAAATTGCGTATCCCTAATGTAAAATGACCAGATTAAACGCCCATTTTTCAGTTAAAGGCATTTTATTGTTGAATTCAGTGATGTCATCATCCAGCTCAGTTCAGTTTAAATAGTATCTGTGCAATCAAGTCGGTGATATCACTGGAAATGAAGTGTCCCCAACTAAGCAAGCCAGAGGTGACAACAGCCAGGAACCAAAACTCCTGCTGGTGATAGAGGCATGAACAAGTTTCTCCAAATCTTGACTGGAAATAATACTTCTAATTCGTGCAATGTTTTTGAGATGATAGTATGCTGATTTAGTTACTGCTTTGACATGACTACTAAAACTAAGGTCTGTCTCCAGAATCACCCCAAGATTTTTGACTTGCTTTTTTGTTTGATCCCTAGAGTCAAGGTATGCATTCACCTTTAGAACTTTATCTTTGTTTCCAAATGCAATAACTTCAGTTTTTTCCTTGTTTAACTGAAGAAAGTGTAGGATATCAGAGACCAAATCGGACAAATTTAATATGCGCTCAGAACATTGAAACCTGAGGACCTGAAATTCCAGAGAATCCCAACAGGACGTCATAAATCAGATTCCTAGCTCCAACTAGTCTGAATACAGCCTAACCAGCAAGCCTCTTTCACAGAACAGCTTGCAACATTAAGACAAATAATAATTATTGATAAGTCCAATGCAGGAAGGACACTGTCAAATTTGGGGCAAGTAATCAAGATTGATGGTCAAAGAGATGGCCATCACATGTGTTCCACGATAGAAATCACGAGCTACAGACTTTCTTAGATTGACTCCCCCTAACCAGCTAGCAAGACACAGACCAGACAGAAATTCCTTTGTTCACAGAACATGTCATAAACAGAACTTCATAGAGACTGTCATTTCTATATGCACCCAAAATCATTCTAAAAGGACTTCTGAGCAACTAATAATTTATATGTGTAACTCCATATTATGCATGTAACCCACAAAATTGACTCATGTTAATCACATGTTGTGTATGTCTTTTTAATAATTAGGGAATAGATAGAGGATTCATATGTGTGTTTGGTATGTAGGAGTTTGAAAATTCATGCTTTAAACGTTTCTTCCAATCAAGTCTTTGTCAAATGTATAATAGTCCTGTTATAGATATCATGTCCAAAAGGATATTCTACAAGAGCGGGACAATTCAGACAATGTGATTGACCATGACATATTGATTTATTGATTGGTAGGAGAAATGAGCTAAGATCATTTCTAATTGGTCAAGACACCCCTTGGGATGTGTCCAGAAGCCGAGTTTAAAAACTCTGGACACCATCAAACCCTCTCTCTCTGCTCTTCTAACCTTTACCCATGCTTTTTGTCATCACTTCTGTGCTCTTTGAGCGCCATTCCAGCATAAGCTGGCCTACATGCCAGCTGCTACTTAACACCAAGATGAGAAGAAAAACCACCTTGTCTCGTTATATCCTTTTACTTTAATTTCTGTTCTTTTCATTGAGTTTTGTGTGCTAAGTTGTTTGCCAACGCCGTGTCTCAGAGTCCGACCTCAAACACCCGTCTAAAACTTCAACCAGCCCACAACTCCAGCCAAGAGCCAACGCACAAGATTTCACTATGAAAGACCACTGAACTGTCAGCCAATCAGCAACCTCGGGAAACCCCCTTTCCTGCAACAAGGACACGCAAAAGGGAATCCCTTAACACGAAAAAAAATTCCAGATTTTTGTTGAGCTGATGCATTTAATACTAATTTTAGCCTCATTGAGAAACTCAATGTGAGGGTTTATTAAGTGATTGATGGTTGTTCAGGTCTATGCAATAGCACATATTGCTGTAAACTTGGGATTTCATTCCCTAAACTCATTCACATTTTCATTCCCTAAACTCATCCTTTCCTCACTTTATCTCTTTCTGCAATGTGTGAATGCGTGTGTTCATGTGTTAGATTTGTTTATGTCTTAGGTTATATAAATAAAGTATTATTTATATTGAAAAGATAAGTATCTTGTGTTTTGTGCTCACAAGTTATGTCTTAAACTGCCGATCTTGTTACTGTGCTATTAAATAGCGTTTTCACTATATTATGGATTTTAATATCCAGTGCAGAGTTGATGTTGGCTCGTTCAGTTAATCGCTGGCCGAATCATTGATCAGCCGTGAAACCGTGAGTGTTCAAATTCCCTATAAAATCATAAATGATGAAAGTTAATTTATTTCGGTAATTCAACTCAAATTGTGAAACTCGTGTATTAAATAAATGAATGCACTCAGACTGAAGTAGTTTAAGTCTTTGGTTCTTTTAATTGTGATGATTTTGGCTCACATTTAACAAAAACCCACCAATTCACTATCTCAACAAATTAGAAAATGGTGACATGCTAATCAACTCAAAACACCTGCAAAGATTTTCTGAGCCTTCAAAGTGGTCTCTCAGTATGGTTCACTAGGCTACACAATCATGGGGAAGACTGCTGATCTGACAGTTGTCCAGAAGACAACCATTGTCACCCTTCACAAAGAGGTAAGCCACACACATTCATTGCCAAATAAGCTGGCTGTTCACAGAGTGCTGTATCCAAGCATGTTAACAGAAAGTTGAGTGGTAGGAAAAAGTGTGGAAGAAAAAGATGCCCAACCAACTGAGAGAATCGCAGCCTTATGAGGATTGTCAAGCAAAATTGATTCAAGAAGTTGGGTGAACTTCACAAGGAATGGACTGAGGCTGGGGTCAAGGCATCAAGAGCCACCACACACAGATGTGTCAAGGAATTTGGCTACAGTTGTCGTCAGAGGCGTCTTACCTGGGCTAAGCAGAAGAAGAACTGGACTGTTGCCCAGTGGTCCAAAGTTCTCTTTACAGATGAGAGTAAGTTTTGCATTTCATTTGGAAACCAAGGTCCTAGAGTCTGGAGGAAGGGTGGAGAAGCTCATAGCCCAAGTTGCTTGAAGTCCAGTGTTAGGTTTCCACAGTCTGTGATGATTTGGGGTGCAATGCTATCTGCTGGTGTTGGTCCATTGTGTTTTTTGAAAACCAAAGTCACTGCACCCGTTTACCAAGGAATTTTGGAGCACTTCATGTTTCCTTCTGCTGACCAGCTTTTTAAAGATGCTGATTTCATTTTCCAGCAGGATTTGGCACCTGCCCACACTGCCAAAAGCACCATAAGTTGGTTAAATGACCATGGTGTTGGTGTGCTTGACTGGCCAGCAAACTCAACAGACCTGAACACCATAGAGAATCTATGGGGTATTGTCAAGAGGAAAATGAAAAACGAGACCAAAAAATGCAGATAAGCTGAAGGCCATTCTCAAAGAAACCTGGGCTTCCATACCACCTCAGCAGTGCCACAAACTGATCACTTCCATGCCACACCGTATTGAAGCAGTAATTAAAGCAAAAGGAGCCCCTACCAAGTATTGAGTACATATACAGTAAATTAACATACTTTCCAGAAGGCCAACAATTCACTAAAACATATTTTTTTATTGGTCTTATGAAGTATTCTAATTTGTTGTGAATTGGTGGGTTTTTGTTAAATGTGAGCCAAAATCATCACAATTAAAAGAACCAAAGACTTCAACTACTTCAGTCTGTGTGCATTGAATTTATTTAATACACGAGCTTCACAATTTGAGTTGAATTACTGAAATAAACTTTTCCACGACATTCTAATTTATTGAGATGCGCCTTTATTACATATTGCCTTACAAAGTTCTGGCACATCCAACTGTTAATTTCATCAATGCATTGGCAGAGGGAGTCAATGGAGCTATAGTCATTTGGAGATAAGGTTAGGTAAATCTGGGTATCATCAGCATAGCTGTGATAGGCAATTTGGTTCTTTCTCTTTATTTTACTTAGTGGGAGCATATACAGGCTAAACAAGAGCGGTGCAAGAATTGAGCCTTGAGGGACTTTGCATGTCATGGACATCCACAGAGACTTATGCTCTCCTATAATAACCTCTCCCTTCTAAGTATGACCAGAACCATTTGTGTACCATTCCAGAAAGCCCAACCCAGTTTTCCAGTCTCTGTAAAAGTATGCTATGATTGACAGTGTCAAACGCAGCATTAAGATCTAGTAGTACCAGCACTAAAATTTTGCCAGTATCAGAATTAAGGCAAATATCACTTATTAATTTAATAAGCGCTGTCTCTGTGCTGTGATGCGCTCAGAAACCAGATTGAAAATTGTCCAGGTATCCATTTGAATTTAAGTATTTGTTCAGCTGATTAAAAACTACCTTTTCAATAATCTTACCTATGAAAGGAAGATTTAATATTGGTTTATAGTTGCTCAACATGTTATCAAGATTGCGCTTTTTCAGAAGGGCTTAACACCTGCAGTTTTCAAGGAGTTTGGAAAAGTCAGAGAAAGAAGTGAGGCGTTCACCACTTCCAAGAGATCTGCTTCTAAACAGTTAAGCACACTTAACTGAAAAATAGATGTGGGAAATGTGTCAAGAGAGCAGGTTGACGATTTAAGGTTCAGTACTATTTCTTCAAAAATTTTGCTATCAATTTCTTCAAAAACATAGTTACTTCTTTTTTAAATTGCGGTCAAATCTGTGTGACCTCTGCATAACTAGAAGATATGCCAATCTCCTTTCTGATATTATTAATCTTTTCAGAAAAGAAGGAAGCAAACTTGTTGCATTTGCTGTCGGAGAGCATTTCACTGGGAATCTGACTTGGGGGGTTGTCAGTCTCTCAACAGTAGAAAAAAGAGTGCGAGTGTCAATACACACAAATTGACATCAAAATAACTGTCCTGGTGAGTATCCTAGTAAGCACAGTTGGATTTGAATGTAAACAGTTGAGAAAGGAAACACGTATCAGTTTTGGATCTGTGTTTTTTGACAGCAGCCTTACGCTGCATTTACGCTTGGCATTAACATTCAATCACCATGATTCGATCAAGCAGATCAAATCATCAGTCAATCAGGACACGGCACATTTACACTTGGCAACATCAACTGACTTCTCTATCTGGATAAATGATCGGATCTGTCTTTCCAGAGCAATATTTAAATAAGTCTGCAGAGGATGGCCCAGAGCAAAGTCGACCCAACAATATTGCTTCATTAGTTGGGGAAACCGAGGTCCCTAGATGATGTCTGATTGCAACAAAAAAATCATTTGTTATTGCATTGTACAAGTTGGACAGATGTGATGAATACAGATTTGTTGGAGAGACATTCGATGTAAGCAAAACCACTATTCACCGCTGTGTCTACGCCATATGCAGGGCCATGTGGTTTAAGATGTTTAACCAATTTGTCAAATTACCCAACTTGCCTGAGATGCAGGAAAATTTACGCAGATGGGAGTTTTACTTACTCAAACATGTTCTGAGGGCAGAAAAGAAAATGATTGGTTTACAGATTCAATCAATGAAATTGAAGCAGAGGCGGGGTCAGGAAATTTGGACGTGTGGAGGGAATACTCAGACAGATATGCTACTGACGCTTCATGGGAGGCATTTATTGCAAGGTAAGTAAATTTACCATGTATTTTCATGAAAAAAAAATAGATTGTGAGATAATTAGCGAACAAAGATGCACATAACAAATGATCATCGGCTAAATATATCATATAGTATGCATTTTCATTAGACTGCCTTATCAGTCGATCACACCAAAGCTGCTAATGAGGTGACTGGAGTAAAACATGCTTTTCTAATGCTACCGCGCTGTCTGTGAAACCTATATGAAACCTATAATACACTTATTTTTTTGTGTACAATACGCTGCTCTCAGTGCAGAAGTACTCAATTGGTTCATATCACTATTACTTTTAATGTACTATGTGCTACTCTCATCAAAGTCTTTCTGAATGACTATACTTTGCTTTATTATTGCTATATGATTGTTATTTTAGTGTACAATGCGCTGCTCTCAGGGCATGAGTACTCAATATTCATATTACTGTTATTTGTACTGAACTATGCGCTGTTCTCAAGGCAGGAGTACTCAATAGGTCCTTATTACTATTATTTGTCCTGAACTATGCGCTGCTCTCAGGGTAGGAGTACTCAATAGGTCCGTATTACTATTATTTGTTCCTGAACTATGCGCTGCTCTCAGGGCAGGAGTACTCAATAGATCCATATTACTATTATTTTTTACTAAACCATTTTTTTAGCTTGGCAGAGTCCCTTCTGCACTACTAAAGGTGAGAAGTTAACTTTTCTTCTCTTTCTTGTTAGTCCATATAACGACTTGGGGCCCAAACAAGTTGCCCCCTTTTTGTCTTCGTCCCCTTTTTGTCTTCGTCCCTTCTTTTCCACAGAGATCCGAATCGTTGTTAGAATCCGTTGTGAGAAGGGTTTGAGGCTCTTTGGACAAAGAGTTGTCGGAGGGAGAAGGATTTGATACTTCTGCCGCAGTGACTACAGATTCCTGGGCAGTTTTTTGAACCAACGAGCCTTCCTCATTGCCGGTGCATTTCCGTCGCAGCCGCTGCATCCAGGTAGGGATGTGATCACTTAGTGCAGTAACCAATCATGATGCAATACTCTCTCACTTCGTCTGTCCTTGACTCAGTAGAGCACTGGTCCAAGGCATTCTGTGACAATGAACGGCCCCTACCATGGAGCTTGAAGTTTTGGACTGTACCCCTTTTTCCTGCTACTGACTCTAACTAAAACAAGATCACCCACATTGTAGGACTTCTCTCTGGTTTGGAAGTCATAGACCTTCTTCTGGCGCATCTGAGCAGAGTGTAAGTTCTGGCGTGCTACTTGATGAGCATGCTGCAGGTTAGCCTGCAGTTCATGAACAAACTCAGGTGTGTCTTTAGCTTCCCTGGTAACTTCAGCTGTCCTTAGTCAGATGTCATGTGGCTGGAAAACTTCTCGCCCCAGCATCAGCTGATTTGGTGTGAACCATGTCGCAGAATGCACAGTGCTACTGTATGCCGCAGTGAGTAGGGGAAGATGTTCATTCCAATTTCGTTGTCTTTGATCCACGTAACACCGTATCATCTGCAATAATGTTCTGTTGAATCTTTCCACTTGCCCGTTTGAAGCTGGATGGTATGGTGTGGTCCGAGTCTTGGTGACTTGTAGCAGGCGACAAACTTCATTGAACAGCGAGCTCTCAAAGTTCCGTCCTTGGTCAGTGTGAATTTCAAGGGGAACACCAAAGCAGGAAATAAAGTCAAACACCAACCTCTTTGCGGTTGTCTCAGCTCCTTGTTCAGGGATAGGGAATGTATCTAACCAGCGGGTAAACTGGTCGATTATAATGAGGATGTACCGGTTGCCTGACTTAGATTCTGGAAATGGTCCTAGGACATCATGGTGGAGTCTGTCCATAGGCTCTCCGGCCTGGTAGTTCTGGAGCTTGGCCCTTCCCATTGGACTGGGGATTTTACAGGAATTACACTGTGGGCACTTCTTGATAAAACGGCATTCATAATTCCCAATTTGGTCCAGTGGTAATGACTGCGGAGGCGCATGAGTGTCTTTTCCTCCCCTGCATAACCTGCTTGTGCTGGATTATGACAGGCTTGGAGAACCTCATTCTTCAGGGAAGCAGGAACAAGTAAGCGCCAAGGTGACATGCCTCCAGTGACATCATCCCAGTGGTAATAGAGGATACCATCTCTCATTTTTCACTTGAGACCAACACAGCCAGTACTTGCGAACTGCTGGGCTCAGCATCATGACTTCCTCCTTAGCAGGCAAAGAACCATCAGACATCCATTTATGGAGAATTGAAAGGTCTGGGTCAGCTAACTGTTCTTCCTTGAGACTTTTGAGCCCCAGTGGTTGCAACCAGTTTGTGGAAGGACCTGGGTTGTCAGCACCTACTTCATTAACATGACTGGATGAGTTAGTGCAACTGCTCTCATTCTGAAAGTTAACGGAGTGTGTGCGTCTTACCGCCAAGAGGATAACATCATCGACATCTTCCTCAAATCTCGCCCATTGATGGTGCAGCTTTCGACAGAAGGGACAGCGCTTGCACGGCAAGCTATCCAGCTCTCTTCCTGCTTGATAACAGTCACAATATCCCTCATCCAGTGCCCTTCGCGACAGTGCATCAGCGTTGGTGTGATGTGTCCCTGCCCTATGCTCGATGACAAAGTTGTACTGGCTGAGTTATTCAAGCCACCTAGCAAGTTTGCCTTCTGGTCTCTTAAACCTTTATAGCCACATCGGACTGCTGTGATCCATCCTCAGTATGAAGTTAGACCCCAACAAACAGTGGCGGAACTGTCTGGTAAACCTAACAACAGCTAGGAGTTCTTTTTGTGTGACACAGTATCTCTGGTGTGCTGGTGTGAGGAGACAGCTGGCGAATGAGATAACCTTCTCTTCTCCCCACTGTAACTATGAGAGCACAGCTCCAATGCTCTGGTTGGATGCATCAGTGTCCAGTACAAACTGTTCAGATGTAACTGGGAACACCAAGATGGGTGCATTTGTGAGACTCCTTTTAAGATGTTTGAAAGCCTTTTGCTGCTCCTCTTCCCAGGAGAAATGAGTCCCATTTTTGAGTAGCATTGTCAAGGGTGCAGTTATTTCAGCAAACTTGGCAACAAACTTCCTGTAATAATTAATAAAAGTCCCAGGAAAGACTGGAGTTCATGGACGCTGGTTGGGGTCTTCCAGTCCCTTACGTCATTGAGGAGGCCTGGATTGGTCTTAATTCCTTCGCCACTCACAATGTGACCCAGAAACAGAACTTCATCCTTTAACAGCTGACATTTTGAAGGCTTTAGCTTGAGTCCATAATCCTGCAAACTTTGAAAAACCTCTGCAAGGCGTTCAATACACTGTTCCACATCTTCACTAAAGATGATTGTCATCGAGGTATATTAGCAAAGTGTCCCACTGCAACCCTCGTAGAACCAACTCCATGGCCCTCTGGAATGTGCTGGGTGCGTTACACAACCCAAATGGCATTCTGGTGTACTCATATAATCCATACTCTGTCACAAAAGAAGTCTTGGATTGTCTTTTTTATTCATTTCAATCTGCCAGTATCCTGACTGAAGGTCAAGTGTCGAGAATGTCTCCGTGCCACCCAGCACATCCAGGCATTCCTCAATTTTTGGTAGGGGATGCGCGTCCTTAATGGTAAGATCATTAAGATGGAAATAATCTATGCACCAGCGGACCCTGCTATCTTTCTTCCTTACGAGGGCGGTATGGGGCGATGGGGGATGCCCATTCAGAGCTTGAGGGGACCACAATACCTGCTTCAAGCATTTTTTTTAGATGTGTTTCCTCCTCATCCCAGAACCCTAAAGGGGTACGTCGTACTAGCTGTCGAACAGGCGTAGCCATTCCTGTATCAATGCTGTGCTGCAGAGCAGAGAACTTCCACAGATCATCATCAGTTGCTGCAAAAACTTCTTGGTGTTCACTCAGTAGAGCGATTAACATCTCTTGCTGATGTACCGTGAGCGTTTCACTTGCAGAAATGAACAATTTTCTGAGGTGCTCTGGAAGGTCAAGAGTGTTTGGGGACGACACCCTTCTTACATGGTGCTCATCCGGAAGCTCACTGTTAAGGTGCGTTCACACCAGACGCGAATGAAGCGAATAAATCGCGCTATTCACGCGTAGTTGGACGCTTGAACATTTTGAGTTAACTCGCTTCATTCGAGCGTGAAATTCACTACACAACAGACGCGAATTCGCATCATGGGAGGGGCTTCTGCCAGGCAGCTCCAGTCTCGTTGCAAAATGTATTCCTGTTTTTGTAAAAGTACGAAGTAGTATCGTACAGCTCCAGGTACCCACATACAACCACGATTAATTTGTCTTCCATTGTTGTTTTGGATTTTCTGCCTCCGCTCATAATCATGCCACTGCTAGAGCAAGCTCCTGATTGGTTAACGCGGCGCGAATATCCGTCAAAGTTCAGATTTTTCAACTTGCGCGAATCGTGCGTCAAATGCCCCAAACACTCAATTCGCAATCCGCAGGATTGTCTATTGCGCCTTTGCATTGACTTAACATGTAAATCATTCGCGCGTAACGCTTCATTCGCGTCTGGTGTGAATGCACCTTTAGGGTCTTGTAGCACTGAGTCCCCACCTTTTGCATAAAACTGTGCCTTGACTGGAACTGTATAGGCTCTCTCTCCTTTCTCTTGAGCATGAGGATATGCTTCGATGAGCACCCCCAAGCAGACTCCCCTTGATAAGGGCCTACTGGAAGCTGTGATGTTGCATAGCCTGACCGAAATCCTCTGTTCCATGTTAATCATGATACTGCCTGAAGACACTCCATCAGCCAGGCTAACAGGCTCTAGAACAGCAGGGAGTTCTGGTTTTGGGTCGTCTACCACACCCCGAACTAAAACATTCACACTCTGATGACACAGTGAAAACCCTCTCTAACATCACCCTCGAAATGGCGTAGTCTGGCCCCTTGCCTTCAGATATATAGGCTGGGATGAGTTCTGAGCCCATGAAAACTTTGCCAGAGGCATGAATGGTGAAATCCGCAGCTTTTAAGAAATCTAAACCCAGGAGCAGGGCATCGTGAATTGGTGCAATGCAAACTGTCCATTCCGACTTTTTTGTGCCAATTCTGAATTCCACTTTTACTCCACCTGTTGCTGACATTTCCCTTCCAGTCTGCATTTCGGAGACACACCTTTTTCAGTCCTGCAGGTGATTTAACAGGTAATTTACTGTATGTTTCTTCAGACATGATTGTGGTCTCAGCACCGTGTCTATAACTGCATTAACAGGTATGCCATCAACAGTCAGCAAGATCATTAAACTGGGCCCTCGACTCTCAGCTCTGCTTACATGTACAATGGATGGACTTTGATCTTCTTGCTCGAAGCGATTTTGACTTGGGGGCTCCATTCTGGTCACAGTATTTGCAGGGGGACTTGTAGATGGACTGGGGGACCGTGAGCAGTTTCTTTTGTAATGTCCCTCCTCCCCACACTGAAAACATGGCCCACTAGTAGCTCTGGTGGGGCTGTTATTCTGCTCTCTATATCTGTTTGACTTGAAAGAAGTCTGAGCTGCGCGTCCACTTTCTGACTGGACTGCCATACTGGAATTTGTCTGGTGGGTGGGTCTTACCACAGAAGATGGAGGAGGTAGACGGTCTATGGCTAGTTGGAGCTTATCAACTTTTTCCATGAGTGCTTGCAACTGGTGCTGTGTAACATAGCCCTGTGACTGCACTCTACGTGACTGCAAGGCCTGTGGCTCGATCAGCCCAGGATACTCGATGTGTTCTCCCCCTCTGATCGAAGTCTCGCCCGAGTGTCGCTTTGACGTTGTATTCATATGATGAAACTAGCCTCTGTGCCTCATCCAGTGATACAGGGTCACGGTTCATAACTCCGTATGCCACTTTTTGGTTGCGCAGCCCTTTGAGAAAAACATCAGCAGCAATTTGCTCCCTGAGCTCGATGTCCACTCCAGGATAAGCCAAAATGACTAGCCTGTGAACCTCCTCAGCGAACTCTGAAACTGTTTCTTTAGACTGGCGCAGTTCCCCAAGTCTCCTCCGTGCTGCGGAGGGAGGCTCTTTTTGGCCAAATCGGAAAGCCAGCTGTTCTTTCAGCAGAAAGTAATCTTCACGTATGTGTTCAGGTAATGAGCACAAATATCTAAAAGCAGCGCCCCTTAGACATTCATGCAGTTTATCCACTCTCACTACTGCACTCCATCTGTAAATAACAGCTCTGCACTCAAAAGGAATGATAAAAGAGTCCCAGTCATCCTTACCATCGTAAGTGTCAAGTTTAGCTCTAGGTCCATCTGGATCTCTACCGTAAGGGGCTGTGAGATGATGGGTGGGCGTTGAAGCAGTGGAAGGTGCATGCATGTGTGGGCACAAGTTGAATGAGCCATTATAATGGCTGGGTCCCTGTGCACGGTTTCTGGGTCTCACATCGGGATCAGGTGTCGAGGAATTTTGACTAGCTGGGGTCCGTATATGTCTATCAATGACAGCGAGTTCAGCAGCAAAAAGGTGTTCAGCATATGAAGGCCCTATTGCATCTCTGTCACAAGGGTTCTATCTGGGGCAGATGAAAGTGTGGTAGTGTTGTCACGTGAGTGTGGACCATGTGTCACTTTGTTAGCATGGGGCTATTGCGTGAGAGTTAACAAACAAGTCTCTGTTGCTTCCAGTCTTTGGAGCAGAGGTGAAACTGCATTTTGGAGTTGTGTATTTTGTTGTGACAGCATAGCCTGTAGCCAGTGTTGGGGGTCTGGGGCAGCTGATGCTCCAAGTGAGATGTCCGGATCAGTTGAATCCATCTTGTATAACAATTGAGAGTGGCACTGATCCAACTCTTAATTTTCGTTTAGTTAATGTTTTATTTATAATATTTATTCATTTATATGGAAGTATATTCTGCTCTGTGAGTTGTAATGTAACTTTTCAAGGCTGTTTCGTAGTGCCTGTGAAACTTAGCAGGTAGCCAAAAACAGCACTTGATTTGGCAGACTTCCAGCGCCACGCCTCTCTGCTGGGAGGAGAGGAATTCTGTGCTGCTTTTATCTCCATGAAAGAATGGTTAATGCGATGAAGAAACGTGTGTCAAACAGTCTTTAATCCAACTGCACCATGGCGTTTTACAGCTTATAATGTCCATAGAATCTCAACGGATGTCCCAGCAGTTCATAACAGACATAATTCGTTGATGATTTTCAATCGTGCTCAACTTCTGACACCACTTGTTGTGCTTTCGTCTGGAAAAAAACTTCTGTTTATCAGTATCCGTGGAGGCATGAAGAGAAACTCACAACAAAGATAATCTGTTGCAGGAACTTTACTTAGTTAATAATAACTTTACAACAGCGGGGCTTATGCTCTTGCCCAGTGCTGATGGGTTTGACTACAACCATCTACACCGGAGCCTGCGAGCATACTGATGCTAAACAAACAACCAGTGAACTAGCATCTAACAGCATCTAATTGGACAATACAGAACACATTATTAGTATATATGTATAACTGTGACTCAACTTATATTTAATTTACTAACAATATAACATTACTGTTATTTTTACTGAACTATGTGCTACTCTTAGGGCAAGAGTGCTCAATATTCATATTATTGTTATTTTTACTGAACTATGCTCTGCCCTTTCGGGGCAGGAGTAATATTACTCAATATTCATATTACTGTTATTTTTACTAAACTATGCGCTGCTCTCATGGCAGGAGTACTCAATAGGTTAATGTAATGTATTTGAGTTGATGTTGTAATGCATGATGGCCACTAGAGGGCACTCCTGTGTTTGTTGGTTGTGGTTGTTGCAGTGTGCTGAGTAAAACAGTGTAAAAACTGTACAGTCCCGACTCCAACTCTTAATGTGTTATTGTAGCATATGGATACAAACATAACACAAATTGGCAACGAGAATAAAAACCCACTGTCAATAGTGAGCTGTCGGTCGAGAGAAAGGATGGCTACAATCATCGGCCACGTGGAAGCGTTCGACGAGGCACGAGAGCAATGGACTAAGTATGTAGAATGTTTCGAACTCTTTGTGGATGCTAATGACATTAGTGAAGAGGAAGAATGTCAGTATTTCTCAGCGTAATGGGAGCATCCACTTATGGACACTTACATAGCCTCATTTCACCAGATAAGCCCGGGACCATGGAATATGATGATATCGTGAACACACTGCAAGCACATTTTACACCCAGGCCCATTGTGATTGCTGAGAGGTTCAAATTTCATAAACAAAATCAAGCAGAGGGGGAAAGCGTCGCACAATATGTTGCGGTGTTAAAGAGATTGGCAGAGCACTGTGAAGTTGGCGAAAATTTAATCAACGCTCTAAGAGACAGATTTAAAGTCAAGATGGCACCGAGGATGGCAGCCGTGTTGCGTGCTGCTTGAAAACTTTGCAGTTTTTCGTATGTTTTATTTGTTTTTTTGTTGTTTTACGTGTTAGATGTTGTTTGTATAACTGTCTACGATAGAGACACGCTTTTGAACATTGGTTCCTCCGTCGCGCAACGCAAACCGAGCTTTGAGTTTTTGAATGCCGGTGGATTGTTCACAGACACCGCATCAGAGCCTTTTCTGGGTCGCGCAATTGAGGAAACGCCGCCGACGCCGAAAAAGAGCTGGCGTTCTCGTCAGACTGAGACGCCGTGCTTTCCGACATCCTCTTCCAACCATTTTACTGGCCAACGTTCAGTCACTGGATAACAAACTCTGTGAATTGCGGGCGCGCATCTCATACCAACGAGAAACAAGGGACTGCTGCGTTATTTGCCTCACAGAAACCTGGATGTCTGCTATGGTTCCAGACTCAGCCATCGAGCTCACGGGCTTCTCCGTGCACCGCTCGGATAGAACAAAGGAGCTCACAGGGAAAAGCAGAGGTGGAGGTGTTTGTTTCTATATTAACAACTTGTGGTGTGATGAAAGGAACATACACTCTATTAAATCCTTCTGCTCCCCTGATCTGGAATTTCATACGCTTCTGTGTCGACCATTCTGGCTACCGAGGGAATTTACAGCGATCATAATCATGGCTGTTTACATTCTTCCTCAAGCCAACACAGACCAGGCACTCAAGGAACTGTACAGGAATATAAGTGAGCAGGAAACCACGCACCCAGATGCAGCTTTTATTATCACGGGGGACTTTAATAAAGCCAACTTCAGAACAATAGCTCCAAAATACTTCCAACACGTCACCATCAACACGCGTGGAGATCGTACACTCGACCATTGTTACTCCCCCTTCCGGGACGCATACAAGTCCCTCCCCCGCCCACCTTTCGGCAAATCGGATCACTCTTCCGCTCTGCTCCTGCCTGCTTATAGGCAGAAACTTAAGCGTGAAGCATCCGCCCTCAGGACAGTCCAATGCTGGTCGGACCAACCGGACGCTATACTACAGGACTGTTTTGATCACGTGGACTGGGACATGTTCCGGGCAACGTCTGATGACGACATAGAGGCGTATTCAGATACGGTCACGTGTTTCATCAGGAAGTAAAACAATCCGTATCTACCCCAACCAAAAAACGTGGATTAACAGCGATGTTCGATCAGCCTTGTCAGCGCGGACATCTGCCTATAAATCCGGAA
This sequence comes from Gymnocypris eckloni scoliostomus, assembly GCA_027564155.1. Taxonomy (NCBI): domain Eukaryota; kingdom Metazoa; phylum Chordata; class Actinopteri; order Cypriniformes; family Cyprinidae; genus Gymnocypris; species Gymnocypris eckloni. Next base: position 38,873,677 of record CM050417.1, read on the forward strand.
ACTCTGACGATCGGAGACAAGCCAGTTACGATCTCAGGAGATCCATCAAAGCAGCCAAACGAACATATAAAAACAAAGTTGAAGAACATTTCAACAACAATAATCCAAGAAGCATGTGGCAGGGCATTAACAACATCACAGGCTTTAAAGGGAATAAACCAGCTACTCTGAACATTGCCGCCTCTCTACCGGACGAGCTCAACACCTTTTATGCTCGGTTCGAGGCTGATAACACCGCCCACACAGAGAGTGCTCACACGGCTGCAGCAGAAGAGGTGAGTCCACTCACGCTTTCTGTTGCGGATGTAACCCGATCCTTTAAACGGGTGAACATCCGTAAAGCCGTAGGCCCAGATGGTATACCAGGCTGTGTGCTCAAAGCATGCGCTTTCCAGCTAGCCGGGGTTTTTACAGATATTTTCAATCTGTCCCTCTCTCTGTCTGATCACCGGCAACGATGAGAAGGCCTACAGAGAGGAGGTGAGTACCCTGACTAAATGGTGTCAGGAGAACCACCTCTCACTCAACATCGACAAGACCAAGGAGCTGGTGGTGGATTACAGGAGACGCAGAGAACACACACCCATCACCATCGACAAGACACCTGTGGAGTGGGTGAGCAGCTTTAAGTTCCTCGGCGTTCACATCACCGAGGATCTCACATGGTCTGCTCACACAGATGCAGTGCTGAAGAAGGCACATCAGCGTCTCTTCTTCCTGAGACGGCTGAGGAAGTTTGGAACGAGCCCCAGAATCCTCAGGTTCTTCTACACCTGCACTGTGGAGAGCATCCTGACCGGCTGTATCACCGCCTGGTTTGGAAACAGCACCGCTGGCAACCGCAGGGCTCTGCAAAGGGTCGTGCGAACTGCCCGCCACATTGTTGGAGGTGAGCTTCCCTCCCTCCAGGATATCTACACCAGGCGGTGTACAAGGAAAGCCGGAGGATTATCAAAGACTCCAGCCACCGTCCCACAGTCTGCTCTCTCTGTTGCCCTCAGGCGAGCGCGTTTCCGTAACATCCGATCCCGCACTAGCCGACTGAGGGACAGCTTTTCCCCAGGCTATCAGGCTAATGAACAGTCAGAAATAACTCACCCACATCACACTCCCACTCCCACAACATGCCATGCACTGCACTTTAACACAGTTCAACTGGACTACTGCACTAACACAAATTATCTGCTATCACTGGACACCATACAATGCACATCCACGACACTGCATATGCATAATCTGTTGCACTTTTGCACAACTATCTGCTGCTCAACCAATCTGCTGTTAATTTATAATCTGTTGCACCTTCACATTATTACTATGTATAGACTACATAATGTATAGATAGTGTACATAATGTAGATGTGTACATACGGTGTATAATGTGTAGTTGATAACTAAGTATGTCTTTATAGTACACTATGTGTACTGAGTATATGTATGTGTATTTTGCACATTGTCTTCTGTACAGTCTGTAAATATGTACTGTCCATATGTAAATTGTTGTTGTTTTTTGCACTGTCTGGAGCACGCTCTTAAGAATTTCACTCACCAAGGCACTTGTGCTGTGGTGATGTGACAATAAAAGTGATTTGATTTGATTTTGTGTGTGGTCTGAGTAGTCAATACAGAGAAAGCTATTGACCAAATCAACGCTCACATATCAAAAAGCTGTGGATATAGCAATTTCAATGGAGGCTGTATCTAGAGAATCACAGCATTTGAGCAACTCATTGAAAGTAAATGCCATGTCTCTGTCGTCAGAATCGGCCAAGGAGAAATGTTTCAGATGTGAGAAGTCCACCCATATCCAAAATGACTGTTTTTACAAAGACCATTTCAGCCACAATTGTGGAAAGAAAGGCCACATTGCACGCGTGTGTAAATGTAAAAAGACTGGGGAGAAAACTCCTTGAGTTACGGAAAAAGGGAAGTGTGTAAGAAGAATGGAACAGAGAAAGAAAAGACCAATTCACAGAATGGATGCTGATATGGAAAAGAGTGATGAAGAGACAAATTCGGACACCGATGCCAAACTGCCACTACACAAATTGACAGCAACACAACTCAATCCTCCACGGTGAGCATCATGAAAAGCGAAACAGATTCAATATCATCTGTAATAAAGGTGCAACCAAAAATTGAGGGATTGCCAATTGAGATGGAAGTTGATACAGGCATGGCGGTTTCTATCATCTCAAAGGAACTGTACAGCCATAAGCTGAGATAAAAACTGTAAGAGCAGTACACCATACTAATGAAGGGACACTGAACAGCCTTCTAAAAAGGTATGCCAATGTATTCAGAGAAGATTAGGGACATTCAATGGGTATACAGCCAACTTAAATTTGAAACCAGGAACTCAATCAAGATTTTTCCAAGCACAAATGGTACCATATGTCATCAGACCCAAGGTGGAGGAAGAAATTGATCGCCTGGTGCAGCAAGGTATTATCACACCTGTGCAATTCAGTGAATCGGCAACCCCGATTGTGCCTGTAATCAAAAAGGGTGGTAATTTTAGGATCTGCTGTGAATTTAAAATAACAGTGAACCCAACTCTGTGTGTAGAACATTATAATTTACCCTGAATAGAAGATCTATTTGCGTCACTGGCTGGGGGACAATGATTTAGCAAATTAGATCTTTCGCATGCCTACTTGCAGATTCCTGTGCATGAAGATTCACAAAGGGAAGTTTGTATACTATAGATTACCCTTTGGCATCACGTCAGCTGAAATCGATTTTCCAACGAGTTATGGAACAAGTGCTACAAGGGCTACCGTTTGTCCATTGTTTTTTGGATGACATCCTAATCACAGGCAAAGACGATGCTCAATATCTGTCTAACCTGGAGGCTGTGTTGAGTAAACTGGAGAAATGTGGACTTCATGTTAAAAGAGAGAAGAGCGAGTTTTTTTAGAAGTTCACTGGAGTATCTGGGACATGTGATCCATACATCAGAGCTTCACAAGTCCACAGACAAACTGTGCGCTATCGCAGAAGCACCAGCTCCCGTTAACATTAACCAAGTCCGATCCTTTCTGGGACTGGTTAATCATAATGCGAAATTTGTGCCAAACCTGGCCTCAGTTCTTCACCCCTTGAATGTAATACTACATAAAGAGGCAAAATGTAAGTGGTCTTCATAGTGTGAAAAGGCGTTTCAGGATGTTAAAACTCAATTATTAACACCCAATGTACTCACACACTATAATCCCAGACTTCCACTTCGCTTGTGATGCTTCGCCCTACGGGGTGGGAGCTGTAATTTCACACATGATTCCGGATGGGCAGGAAAGACCCATAGCCTTTGCGTCTCGAACCCTGAGTAAATCAGAACAAAACTATGCACAACTAGAGCGAGAAGCACTAGGAATAATTTCCGGAGTACGGAAGTTTTACACTTAACTATATGCTATATCTATATGATATAGATCTATATCTATATCATCCTAATAAAGCAATGTCATCCATGGCTGCGGCAAGACTTCAGAGGTGGGCCCTTCTACTGGCTGCACATAATTATACAATCCAGTATAGAAGTGCTAACGACCATGGAAATGCTGATGGATTATCGCGATTGCCACTGCCTGTACAGCACAGTGACAGGAAAGATGCAGTGGAGGCTTACCTCATAAAAAAATTGGATGCACTTCCAGTGTGTAGCAGTGACATCAGGAAAGAAACCCGAGCAGACCCGATTCTCTGTCGTGTAAAGGAGGTGGTATCCACAGGATTATTCCCACCTACCAAAGACTCAGAAAATTTACTAAAACCATATCTCACGAGGGAGGAATTCTCACTGATGCAGGACTGTCTGATGTGGGGACAACGAGTCATTGTTCCACCAAATCTGAGACAACGAGTTTTAGAGGATTTACACACAGGACATCCAGGTGTGGTAAAAATGAAGGCTCTAGCACATAGCTACATTTGGTGGCCAAATATTGACTCACAAATTGAAGAAAAATCGAAGACCTGCATCTGCTGTCAACAAAATCAAAAATCTCCAGGTCCCTCACCTTTACACCCCTAGTCATGGCCAGAAGCTCCTTGGCAGCAGATTAACATCGATTTTGAGGGACGAATGTTTCTGGTAGTTGTTGACGCGCACTCAAAATGGCCAGAAGTTCATGTGATGGACTCTACAACGTCATCCAAGACAATTCAAGTTCTGCATGGTTTATTCAGTCGCTACGATATACCTGAGACCCTAGTTAACAACAGTGGCCCACAATTTACTTCAGAGGAGTTTGGATATTTTCTGAAAACAAATGGTGTAAAGCATTTGCGCTTTGCACCATTCGATCCAACCACAAACGGTCTGATCGAGCGTTTTGTACAGACTTTTAAACACTCACTGAAAGCATCCAAAGAACCAATACCACTACAACAAAGATTAGACTCTTTCTTGCTACAGTACAGGAATACACCACATAGCACAACGAAAGAAACACCTGCTATGTTATTCTTGCATCGCAGACTGAGGACACGGCTGGATCTACTGAAACCAAGTGTGAAACTGACTGTGGAGCATGCACAAAAATTCAATGTGCAATAGAGGAATTCATATGGCAATTGCATAATCACACAAGCCAAAAACAACTGAGCATTTTTATAAAAAAAATTCTGGAGCCTCCCCAGTCGACAGCATTGTAGATTTTAAATGTTTTCCCTATTGCTTGGATTACCTTGAGAGACTCTAAGAAAAATTGTTAAACGATTGGTTTAAACTCATCCTATTCCTAGAGATCTACCTTCCTTCAAAGTTCAGCTTTAGCCTTAAGCCCTAAACACTGCATGATTTTCGGCTGTCCCAGACAAAAGATTGGCCTCGTGAAACAATTGTGGCCAATCAGAAATCCCCGCGAAATATGTTCTCATTGGATATTTGTTTATTGCTCTTGATTCTTTCTTGATTGTAGGGTCTAATTAGGTTGAGCTGTTGCATTTAAAATATAATACTATCATGTGATATTTTCAGAAGTCAAGAAAGTCTCACTCCAACCAGGCAATCAAGCTCGTTTTATTACGTATTCCTCATAAAGAATGTTCTTGCTGCCAGTTGTCTTTATCATGCTGATAATGTTTTGTTATTTTATTTAGTTAACATTACATTAACATCTAACATTTACATACATTTTTAACAATCAAGTCTTTCAAGTTTGACTTTTATAAACCAGTTGAATGAATGTAAATGAAAATATGAATTAATTCAAATACATTTACATTCTTTGTCACTATAGCATATACACAAGTATCAAAGTGAAATACTTTGATGCAATTATGTTGTGACAGGAAAGACCAGAATTCACGAAACACTAACTGCATAGTATACATAATGCACAAGAACATAATAAACAGAATGTGTTTAAAATTCATATGTTTTAAACACTGCAATGATCCAGTTCCTGTTACAGTATAAGTTACAAAACAGTAAATGAGTATGGTATGTAATGAGAATGAGCTTTATTGGCCATGTATGTTTACACATAGGAGGAATTTGTTATAGTGACAGAAGCTCCACAGTGCAACAGAATTACAGCAACAGGACAGGACACAGATAATAAAATAATAATATACAAATAGGCAATGTACAAAATAGCATAAACACAATATATAATATAGACAATTGTGTGTACAGGTCTGATATGTGCAACATTTGAAATGAAAAATAAATATATGAATAAAAAATGTATATTACTGTTGTGTGTTCCATTTAATTGGAATGGAAATTTAATATCAAGTGTTCATGAGATGGATTGCTTGGGGAAAGAATCTGTTTCTGTGTCTGGTTATTCTGGTGCTCAGAGCTCTATAGCATCAACCAGACGGCAACAGTTCAAAGAGGGAGTGTGCTGGATGTGAGCGGTCCAGAGTGATTTTGCCAGCCCTTTTGCTCACTCTGGATAAGTACAGTTCTTGGAGAGTGGGGAGGGTTGTACCAATGATTCGCTCAGCAGTCCGGACTACCCTCCGTAGTCTTCTGAGGTCAGATTTGGTAGCTGAGCTGAACCACAGTTATTGTAGTGCAGAGAACGAATTCAATGATGGCGGAGTAGAACTTTCAGCAGCTCCTGGAGTGCAAAATCAGTCTTTACATGGATAGTCCACCCCAAAAAATGAAAATTCTATCATTTACTCACCTTCATGCCAGGGGTGTTCAGAAGAAACAAGGGGCTTAGCCCCTAAGATCAAGCCCCCCCCATAGAAAAACTCCCGTTGCCTCCCCCAACTCATGGATTATTTGCAAGGCAGCAAAATTATTTTATGAATGATTATTGGATAACAAACCAGTGAATATGATGCTCTGCATTTATTGAATTTGAAAAATCTGTATGAACAAAACACAGTTGTGATTACTAGTTGTCTGCATCGGTTATAAGTAACATCGCTCTTCTTCTTGACCAGTCTGTCTGTCTGCCTGCTTGTTGCCTGATTTGTTTCTTTTATTAATATTCTTGTTTTCATTTTTCTCACTTCTGTTTGTCCTCTTGTTGATCATCCACTTTTATGACTGTTCTCTTGTTTTTCCTTCCTACTGTACGTCTATATACCTTTATATGTTCTTTGTCCTTGTCTGGCATTTAATTTTCAATTTCATTTCTCATTGTCTGTGTTTTGTTTGTCTATCATTTTTTGTCCTGATATCTCGGTCTTGTCTGTTTATTTTATTTTGTTTGTATGTCTAGCTGATCTCTCACCATCTTTGTCATCCTTCCCCTATTGCAGTTTGTATGTTTTCACAGCAATATTTTTTACAATAAAAAGCCTTTGCTCTGATGTACAGGCTCTGTTCCATTTCGTCAGTTCGTTTTGCCTTCAGTGTGTCATAGACAGCTTCTTTATTACATTAGTGAGATACGCCGCTCATCGCAGATGCACTTAAAGGCCCAGGAAACGTTCCATCACTTTACCATGATCTGAGTTCACGTATCGTACGCAGATAGCTAATGGTTTTGTCTTGTCATCTCTGGCCTCATCTGCCATTACAGCATGCATGCCAGATAACTTAATTTCCTTCCTGATCTCATCAGTAACCTCTTCAGCAAAGCTCTGAATGAATTCATTGTGAGAGATTGAAGAGAGATATGTGGAATTAGATGCAGCCGTATAATTCTGAAGGAATGGATCAAACTGAGACAGTAGTTTGAAACACTCTTAAGAAATTTCCTTGATTCTCACTGCTCTCTTTTTCACTACACCCCCAAAATGGTATACATTTTACATTTACATTTATGCATTTAGCAGACGCTTTTATCCAAAGCGACTTACAATTGCATTCAGGTTATACATTTTCCATTAGTATGTGTGTTCCCTGGGAATCGAACCCACAACCTTTTGCGCTGCTGACGCAATGCTCTACCACTGAGCCACACAGGAACACTGATTTGCTTGTATACCTTGTATACCTGATTTACAGTATACCTTGTCTTGCTAGAAATCCTCTTATTGCAACAATGCGACGAAGGTATTCACGCATTTCCTGGATTTCATTTATACTGGCTCAGTGCAGTTGCATGCATATACTGTATCTCCATGCTCTTTCGTACTCTTAAAGCCTTGCCATGAGACCATGCTGGCACTGTGAACAGCATTTTTTCATGTTCTCTGAATGAAGTGAGGGCTTTCATCCAATTTTTGTAGCCTTGACTCTGCAATTTGTCACTGTTGATTTGAGTATGTTGTTTTCCACATAGGCGACAGCAATAGCAAAAGGCGGCATCTTTTTCTACTGAGTACTCAAGCCAGACAAAACTGGCATACCATTCTGAATTGAATGCTCTCATTTGAAACTTAAAATTGCTCATTGGATACTGGGCAAGTTTCACTTGTTTAGGACCGGTCTCGAGGTCACCTAGGTCATTTTTGTATTTTATGCCCCTCCCTATGTCATCTCCTGTTCTACAGTCGCATGCTCTTCCCTTAACCTCACAATTTGATCTACAATGTAAAAACAAATGGTGTACAAATTTGAGATGCTTAGCATGTCACATGAATAGTTTTGTAACGTTAGATATATAATTTTCTTAGTGATGGCCTTTTTCTTGAAATCACACCAGTAAATTGATTTACCATTGGATAGCGGTGAATACCTTCTGGATCCTGATCCTCACTGACCACATATTTGATGCTTGAGCTCTCTAAAATAGAGGTTAAAAAGTGGGTGGTGGGTCTGTAAGAAATTACAGATAATAATAAGTATACATGATATGTTGGTAAATGACTAACTAGAGCTGCACAATTCTGGATAAACTGAGAATCAAAACTTTTTTCTTTAAAATAGAGATTCTGGGAGAAAAAACTGACAACTAAAAAAAATAACATGACATTTACTAGATATTCTGACAAAATAGTAATTGCTGGAGTCTATATTTGACAAAATAGTAATTGCTGGAGTCTATATTTTAATACAATTGTTTTGAATTAATGATATATGCATAAAGACATTTATTGAACAAATCTCGTTTTTAAGTCACTTTTAACAGTAGCATTGCAGTCACGTTTCAGTGGATACAATCTTTATACAAGTGTGGGATTACAAATTGTATTTAAATGTTTAATTTAGATTCACTTCCTGACTAAGAAATTGTCAGGCAATTCAGATGCTTGAGATCGCTTCCTGACCATTGAGCTTGAGAGACAGCTGTGCCTTTGTCTCTATGATAATGGTAAGTTCAATGAGTCAGACTACTGAGACTTTCAAGCTTTGTTCTGCAAATGACTTTCTAGCCCAGACGTGGATTCGTTTAGGTTGATTGGATTAGTGTCTATGCATTTGATTATGTTGGTGAGATTAGAACCACGGGAAGTTTGGTAACAAAACCAACGCCTCCCTCAGTTGCATGCATTGTTTGAATTTGTCTCCACCTCCAAAGTCCCTCCTCCAAAAATGCCTATAAAATAACCTTGTAAAGTTACTTAAGATTGAGATTTCGATGACTACATATACCAATGACATGTCATAGAATAAAGAATTCTGCTGACGATCCAATCCGAAGTCTCCTGGTCTTCTCTTCTGAGTTTTCTACACTTTAGAAGAACAGAGTTTTCAACACAAGCATCAAGTTACTTACAAAAGGTGATTTACTCTAATTTGATAATTTACATTTATTCATTTAGCAGACGCTTTTATCCAAATCAGACACAGGAAATCCTTGTAATTCAAATTTCTAGGCAGTGTTCAGAGCAAATTCTAGCCAGACAGTGAGAGGTTAAGGGAAAGAGAGCAAAGGTAAGGAAAGAGAGTGAAGTTTTTTTTAAAGACGAAGTCAGGTGATGACGGAAGAGACGAGTTTTCAGGTGTTGCTTGAAAATTGTCAGGTATTCAGCATTCCGGATGGCGGTGTAAAGTTCATTCCACCAGCCAGGAACGGTGAATGAAAATGTTCTGGAGAGTGATTTTGTGCCTCTCTGTGATGGCACCACGAGGCGACGCTCGCCCGCAGATCTCAGACTTCTCGAGGGGATGTAGATTGTTATAAGTGAGTGGAAGTAGGAGGGTGCTGAGCCTGTGGCTGTTCTATATGCAAGCATCAGTGTCTTGAACTTGATGCGAGCTGCAACCGGGAGCCAGTTCAGGGAGACAAAGAGAGGTGTGACATGGACCCTTTTGGGTTTGCTGAAGACCAGTCGTGCTGCTGCATTCTGAATCATCTGTAAAGGTTTGATTGTGCATGATGGAAGTCCAGCTAGAAGAGCATTGCAGTAGTCCAGTCTCAAGGTTCAAGGTTTCTTTATTTGTCACATAATAAATTATACAGGGTATAATTAAAAGTGAAATGTACATCAAATCAGGTCCGCTCAGTGGACAGTGCAAAAGAATAAAAAATGATATAAAAGTAGCACAACACAAGAGCATATATATGGTAAAAAAAGAGAAATAAGAATAAAATGTGCAATGGAATAAAAAGTGCAAAACAATGAGATGTGCAAAACAATAGATGTGCAAAAAACGAAAAGAAAAAAAAACAGTGTACTGGGACTTAATAAATAGTAATGTGAATAAGAGGGATGTGCAGACGGGTTGTTCAGGGTATGTACACAAAGCAGCAATACGGGTGGTGAGAATATAAGTTTTACAGTTAACAATCTTGTAAGTGTTTATGAGACCGGGTATGTGTTAAGGAGCCTGATGGCCTGAGGGAAGAAGCTCCTCCTCAGTCTCTCAGTCTTTGCCATCATGCTCCTGAAGCGCTTGCCAGATGGCAGTAAACAGAAAAGATGGTTACCGGGGTGAGTTGAATCTTTGAGGATTTTAGCAGCTCTGCTTTTGCAGCGTTTGAGGTAGATGCCCTGCAGAGAGGGGAGAGTAGACCCTGAGATGCGCTCAGCTAAGCGCACGACTCTCTGTAGAGCTTTGCAGTTCTGGTTTGAGGAATTTCCATACCACACTGAGATGCACTGAGTCAGTACACTTTCTATGGCCCCTGAATAGAAAGTTTTCAGGATAGCTGGTGAGACCCTGAATTTCCTCAGCTGTCACAGATGGTACAGTCTGCCTGGCTTTCTTAACCTGAGTTTGAATGTGTGTAGTCCATGTCAGGTCCTCGGAGATGTTTACACCGAGGTACTTGAAGCAGCTCACCCTCTCCACAGGGGTCCCACTGATCATAAGAGGGGTATAGGGCCGCTGCTGTCTCTTCCTAAAGTCCACGATCAGCTCTTTAATTTTGCTCACATTCAGAGAGAGACAGTTGTCCTGGCACCATGATGTGAGTCTCTCCACCTCATCCAAGTATGCGGCCTCATCATTGTTGTTAATGAGGCCCAGAACCACAGTATCATCCGCAAATTTGACAATAGAAGTGGAGCTGTGAGAGGTCTAGCAATGACAAGGGCCTGGACAAGAAGTTGAGCTGCATGCTGAGTAAGGAAGGGCCTGATCTTTCTGATGTTGTGCAATGCAAACCGGCAAGATCAAGCAGTTTTTGCAATGTGTTTTTTGAAAGTCAGCTGCTCATCGAAAATTACACCAAGATTTCTGACTGAACTTGATGGGTTAATTGTAGAAGAACCTAGCTGGATGATGAAATCATGCTGTAAAGTTGGAGTGGCAGGGAAGATTAGAAGCTCAGTCTTTGCCAGGTTGAGCTGTAGGTGATGTTCTTTCATCCACGCCGAGATGTCCGCCAGGCAGCCTGAGATTTAGCAATAGATGTGGTTGGTTTCGGCATGTGTGAAGCTGAGAGCTGGCTACTGATTGAGCTAGTTTTGTTTGTGAAGAAAGTGGCAAAGTCATCGGCTGTTAAGGAGGTGGTGGAGGGGGATAGAGGAGAGAGTTGAATGTTTTGAAGAGATTGCGTGTGTCAGATGCGCTGTTGATCTTGTTGTGGAAGTATGAAACCTTGGCAGTGTGGACTTCAGCAGAGAAACATGAAAGCAAAGACTGATAGATACTCAGGTCTGACGGATCTTTTGATTTGCACCATTTTCTCTCTGCTACCCTGAGTTGGAACCGATGCTCACGAAGAACATCGGATAGCCAGGAGTTAGAAGGGGCAGCACGTGCTGGCCTGGAGGAGAGAGGAGATACTGTATATGGTCTAGACAAGAAGTTAAAGTGGAGCACAAAGTGTCAGTTGCAGTGTTCACATCCAGAGCAGAGAAATGGGTGGGTGAGGGAAGAGACATCAGTATTTATATCCAAGCTACAAACTTGTATCCCAGCACTGCTGTGCTTGTTTTAATGTTTCTAACACAGAAATAAATATGTATGGATGAAAAGAATGAAGATTTTCATAACTTAATGGATACATGACAATATAGATGACAGCTGCTCTCTCTGAGTCAAACACAGACTTGAATGTTCCGCTGTGAATGTCCTTGACAAGGTTTAATAGACAAATCATTATCTTTTAGAAATAATATTAAGGGTGTTTAAATCGAGATGACGATCTTTTAACAATTAATTGTGGATCTCTGTGACCAACTTCATCATATAACATCAAAATAAGAATGTGAACTGTGAAAGAAAAAAACATATTGATGCAAGTCTTTCATGGGGTCATATCATACCTCTTTAGCCCCTATCTCCTTCTGATTGGCAGTGACTGTCTGTTTTCTGAAAAATGTTGTAATTGTCTGCATGCGTTTAATTTTCTGCATACTTCACATCTGAAAATATGATTTATTTTATTGTGTGAGCTGTTAGCCAATGTGATACAAAGCTACAGACATGTTCATTTAAACAGAGTGATTAACTGAGGTGTAGTGTTGTCAAGATACTGGAAATTCTAAATTCTATAAATCCTGCCATTACACTCTGCTCTCTCTATGTCTTCCTTGCGTTGGAATCTATGTTTAATGTATGTATGTTTGTGTATAGTTTGATGTTGCATGTTCCCCTGTAGTGTAGTTTAATAAACATCCATATGTATTCACACTTGGTTGTCTGTGTCTGCTGCTCACAGAACGAGGTCACTTTAACGTCCGGTCTTGTTACATGCTCGGTGAGCAATGTATCAGTAAGAAAATTATATTGTTCGTGGCCAGATAAATAATTTTCCTTAGAGTCAATAGACGATTCAAACTGTCCGTACTGCGGACAAACAAATCAATTTATTGTACTATTAATGCTACAGTTTATGCCTGAAGATTAATTTATAATTGATAATAACCCTTTATGATTAATTATGTTCATCTCACTTTGAGTAATTTGTTACAGTCATATGCATCATATGCTGTTGGTATGCTAAACCAAGATCAGCATAGACTTATAAGAATAAAGTGCAAACTTTTGTGTACTTGTAAACTGAATATCAAGATCCCAGTCATACAAAGGTGATGTGTCTGAACAAAATAATATTCTTGTCTGATGAGGGCAATGGATCTCTGGTACTATCACTACATCCTCTGGGTAAGCATCAGAAGTTCATGAAAAAGTTACTCCGCTCCCTGGAAATTGAGAAAGGACATGTATTAAAGTCTAACAATACAAACTGCTTTGAACTCCCATAACACATTTCAAACTTAAAATATTTAGAACAAATAAACACACAAAATAATTATTTAATATATATTAGTATTAGCAGTACTAAATACCTCAAGATTACCTACCATTAATCATATATAATACCGTTAAGTAATCATTAGATGGCTGTATAGGCCTATATAATCATGACAGAGTATACCCTAGTTGCTGGAAACGGTTTTAAGTCATAATTATTTGTATGTATTAGGTTTTGCATTTGGATTTAGGCATTATTAAAGACAACTTTTTGTCAAAGTTAGTTTGTTTGTCCCCCTCCCCCCTCGAAATGTTCATCTGAAATGACTATTTTTGCATTATTACAGTCAAATCTGGACACAGAAAAAGCATGGTAAAAAGGCTTACATTGCTGAAGTTGACAGTGCAGTGATTGACAGCGCATTTGTAAAATAGCATTGGTCATTGTCAGATACAATAAATTTAGTACTGTACTGTTGCATGCTGCCCCTTTAAGAACGTTGTTTCAGTGTGCTCATGTGATCGCTAGAGAGAAAAAAAACACTGATAGAAAAAAAGGTCATGTTGTCCTCATGTTGAAGCTCGCTGAACTTCTATAACAATTCCAGATTTAATCTATAACTTAAAGTATATATTCCCAGCGTGGTGAATAAATCTTGTATTAAGTTTATAGATCATTTTCTGAGGTATCGCTATGTAGATGGCTATTTGCGATTAGCGCCTTAGTGCCTAAACGGTTAATATCATACGCTTGTGTTTGTGTAAACATATGTTGTTTATAATGTTACTTGTTTAAATATGCATGCAATATGTTGCATTTAGTTAGTAAACAAACGTTTAACGGAAGTCTGTGACACTAGAGACTGTTCTGGAAATCTGTATGTCACATGTGGTAATGCTTAATTGTGATATGTGAAACATTACTAATTTTTAATTGTGAACTGTTTTGTTTTACAGTTTGAACACACATGTATGCACATATAAATGTACAAACATTCTAAACTACAAGTAAACAACAAAAATGACCAAAATGTGTACAGTGTAAGTTCTGCACTAGTGGAATAAAGGATAAAATCAAGTTCCAAGTAAATGTTATCATTTTATGGGTAACATTAAAGTCAAACACGCGGTAGAAAGAAAATTAATAACAAAATGGATCAAGGAACAGAAGAAAGTTCTACCCCAGATCAACAACAAAGGGGTCTCAAAGGTCAACGTGGAGGTGCAAATGCTGCTGTGACATGCTTGATGATACAGATTACAACTGCTATGAACTGTAATCAGACCAAAGAGGTAGAGATGAAACTTGCTGCTTTGGATGAGGCTGTTATGCGGTTTCATGAGATTCATGGCATGTACCAAAAAACATTAGAAGATGATGATGACCTTGATGCTTCTAAGGGCTATTTAACGTCAGTCCTGTGAGATGTGCAAGACATGCAGCACACAGTCTTAACCTGGCTAGAAAACTTTAAGCAATCAATGGAATCGTCTGATGCATCAAACTTCCAAGAGGAACAGAAAATGCTTGATGAAGCTGGTAAACCACAAATGTCTCCTGTAGACCAGTTATCTATCCAGTTTCAAGAGCTACAGAATTTAAGACCGAAAGAAAATAAAGAGTTCTCTGTGCTTTTAGCTCAACAAGAAGAATGTCTGCGTGCAGAGTTTAAACTACAACTTCAGCAAGCTGAATTTGAAATAAATGGACTAAAAGGCTTACTGGAACTCAAAGACGCTGAGATGGAGGAAAATCGACAGAAGGCTGAGTTAACAACAATAAACAAAGATTTCTCAACTTCTGTCTCAGGTAACCCATCCCTTAACTTTCGTCCATCATTCTCAGCAGTAAGTGAGAATTCTTTGTTAACTTCTAGAGCTGTCAAGGCAACAGTATCAGTCACATGTTGATTCCATGCACTTACCACCTGTTGACATCATCAAGTTCGATGGAGAACCCTTAAAGTACTGGCAGTTCATCAGATTGTTCTCCTCAGTGACTGACAAAGAGACAGTGCCGGATCAAGAGAAACTCACTCCACTGCATCAGTACACTGTCGGCCAAGCTAGAAATGCTATCTCACATTTCTTGTACAAACCTGACTCTAACCTGGGCTATGCATAAGCCATGGCTATTCTGAAAAGACGTTTTGGCAATCCATATTATATATATCACAAGCATGGGTCGACAATGTGCTCAATCACAAAGACATTAAAGACAACAAGCAGTTGCAAAGTTTTGCAGAAATTCTGTGTAGCTGTCGAGACACTCTAAAGGCAATGAAGTGTGAGGATGAGCTGAATGGTGGACGCACTTTGCTACAGATTGTGGAAAAGCTGCCTGAAGACATAAAGAAAAGATGGCTCACAGTAAATTATGAAATTATCAAATCTGGATGTTTACCAAAATTGGACGAAGTAGTCTGTCTTGTTCAATCTGAAGCCGCTAAGAGAGCTGATCCTATCTTTGGGAATCTTCTTACTCCTGCCAATCGAAATTCTCCAACGAGTTCTAAATCAAATGCAAAGTCAAGCTTCAAAAAAATAGGCAGACATTTGCTACCGTGTCAGTTACTAATGAATCCACCACATCGTACACACCAAAGACAACATCAAGATTTAAGTGTCCAAAGTGCACTGACGGACACTTTCTGAACCAGTGTCAAGCGTTCAGAGCTGTGTCTGTTCAAGAGTGTTTGGCTTTTGTTCAACGAAAGCAACTCTGCCCTAACTGCTTTATGAAGGGTCATCGCAGCACAATCTGTTCTCGCAGCTGGGAATGCAAGGTGCTTGGATGTGGGAAAAAGCACAACAGTTGGCTACACTCTGCCATCGTAGCTTCTAACAATGTGTAAGGGTAATGTATAATATATGGATATATTTATAAGGGAAACAGGTCAATTTAGCTCAAAGGGAATCGTTAATGATTTTATAGGGAATTTGAACAGACTCACTGTTTCACGGCGATTCACTGATCAAGCCATATAACAAACTCTGCACTGGATATTAAAATCCCCAAATATAGTGAAAACACTATTAAATAGCACAGATTAAGACATTAACTTGTGAGCACAAAACACAAGATACTTCGCTTTTTAATATAAATAAGACTTTATTTATATAAATATAAGACATGTAAACTAATCTACACATGAACATATGCATTCACACATTCACACGTTGCAGAAAGAGAGAAAGTGATGAAAGGATTAGTTCAAGAGAATGAAAATGTGATATCCCACGTTTACAGCAATATGTGCAATTGCATAGACCTGAACAACCATCAATCACTTATTTAACCCTCGCATTGAGTTTCTCAATGAGGCTAAAATTTATATTAAAAATACACCAGCTCAGCAAGATTCTGGGGTTTGTACTTGCGTAGCTTTTATGTTTAAGGGATTCGCTTTTGTCGTCCGTCTTTGCAGAAAATGGTTTCTCCGAAGTCGCTTATTGGCTTAGAGTTCAGGAGTCATTGAAGTGGGTGTTGGCTCTTGGCTGAAGTTGTGGAGTTGTGGGCTGGTTGAAGTTTAGACGGGCGCTCGAGGTCGGACTTGGCGTTGGCAAACTTAACTTAGCACACGAAACTCAACGGAAAGAAAATAAACTAAAGTAAAAGAATAAAAGGGTGTAAAGAGGCTAGGTGGCTTTTCTTCTCATTTTGGTCGCAGCTGGCATGTAGGCCAGAGCACATGATGCTCACAAAGCACAGAAAGTTACGACAAAAAGCATGGCTAAAGAGGGTTTCAAGAGAGAAAGTTTTGAGAGAGAGTTTCAAGAGAGCTCTGAGTTTCTAAACTCGGCTTTCAGACAGCTCCCAATGATTGTCTTGACCAATTAGATCCTATCGTGACTCTGGGTGCTGCTTTGTTTCTTCACCCAATCAATACACCAACATGTCATGATCAGTCACATTGCCCGAATTTTACATGCTCTTGCAAAGTATACTTTTGGATGTGATTTCTATAACCAGAATATGATACATTTGACAGAGAATCAATTGAAAGAAATGTTTCAAGCTAGAATTGTCAAACTCATACATACCGAACATGAATATTAAGCCTTAATGCTTAAGCTATTCAATACTTATTAAAAGCAAGACATACACAATGAGTGATTAAAACAAGGATAGTCAAATGTGTGGGTCACATACATAAATGCAGTTATGCATAGAAATTATTAGTTTCATTAAAAATGAAAATGAAAGTCTTTTAAGATGATTTTAGGTGCATATGGAAGCAGACAGTTTTTGTGAACCAAGGAATTTCAGTCGGGTTATTTGTCTTGCAAGCTGGTTGGTTGGGGGAAGTCAATCTAAGAAAGTCTGTAGCTCGTGATTTATATCGTGGAACACATGTGATCAGTCTTGATTACTTGCCCCAAACTTAATAATCTCCTTCCTGAGTTGGAATTATCATTAAGTGTTCCTTTTGTTTTAATGTTGCAAGCTTTTCTGTGAAAGAGGCTTGCTGGTTAGGCAGTATTCAGACGGGCTGGAGCTAGGGATCTGATTTACGACTTCCTACCGTTGTCTTGTTTTCTTGGGCCTCTGTGGAATTTTGGCTCCTCATGTTTCAATGTTCTAATGGCATCTTAAATTTGTCTGATTCGGTCTCTGATATACTACAAATGACAAAAGTCAATCTACTAATCAAGCTACTGAAGATGAGCCAGCTGTCGACCCACCACAAGCCATTCAAGCACATGCCACCAGAAAATGCATTGAAGTCAGTCAAAAGAAGATTCCACTTCGCATTCTGCCTGTATTGGTTTCAGACAGACACAAACGATTCTCTATGAATGGCTTTGCTTTGCTTGACAGTGGCTCCAATGGGACCTTTGCTTCTAAGAAGCTAGTTCATGCTCTTAAGCTAGAGTCACGTAAAATGAACATTAAACTGAACACCATGAAGACCAAAAATCACAATGTTGTCACCCTAGCAGTGGATCTACGAGTCGAAGATACCCAACAAAGCACCTCTTACCTGATGAAGGGAAACTGGATGATCCAGTGCATGTGAACAATAACTCCTCGTCAGTAGTCGACGAGCAGGTTGTGGATTTATGGAAGAAGCAATCAGTCAAAGAAGATGGTCACTACAAGCTACCAATCCCTTTCAAAGAATATCCACCACGACTGCCTAATTACTACACAATGGCCAAACATCGATTAGACCGTCTAGGAAAGAGGCTAAAGAAAGATCTGACTTTGCGTCAGAAGTATACAGAAGGTATAAGAGACTCTTTGCTGAAAGGATACGTGGAAGAGGTTGTTGGCATTAACAGAGAAGATGATTGTGTGTGGTACCTGCCACATCATCCAGTGCTTCAAGCCAGAGAAGGTTTGTATTGTCTTCGATTGTGCAACACGGTACCAAGGTACTTCGTTAAATGATCATGTTCACCAAGGCCCAGACCTTGCCAACAAGCTACTAGTAGTTCTTCTCAAGTTTAGGCAAGAACCCATTGCTCTGAATGCGGACATCGAGAGCATGTTTTATCAAGTCCGAGTGCCATCTGATGAAAGAGATGTTCTTCTCTTCATGTGGTGGGAAGATAATGACCCAGACAATCCACCTAAGCATTATCGTATGATGGCTCATCTATTTGGAGGTGTCTGGAGTAGTGATGCACGATCATGATTTTTCATGGCCGATTCCGATACCGATTTTTTACAAGTAAACCAGCCGATTCCGATACCGATTTCCGTTTTTTTTTTTTTTTTTTATCAAACAACAAACAAGAAAGAATGAAAGTATACATAAACAAGATGTTTATTTGGTATATAACAGGCCAAACTGGGTTTTGGCAATTGAAATTAATAACTGTAACCATCTGAAATTAACAGTAAGTTGCGCAGTCAATACAAACATAGGTACTGACAAAAGCATTTAGCTTTTGTTTTTAAATTGGGTTGAAACTATAAACTGGCTTTAAATGAAAACATTTACTGTAACCATGTAATTTTAAAAGATTTTTGGAAAAATACAACAAACCGTTCCGATTTATGGCCAGTCAACCGGTGCATCCCTAGTCTGGAGTCCTATTGCTGCCAATTTTGCCTTGCAACGAGTAGCGGAGGACAATCATGGAAACTTCTCGGATGACACAGTGGAAACGTTGAAGCGAAATTGCTACGTCGACGATTGCCTTATGTCAGTACCAACAGAAGAGGCCGCCATTAAACTTGCTTCCGAACTCTGGGAACTGCTCACCTGTGGAGACTTCAGATTAACCAAGTGGTTAAGCAATTCTAAGGAAGTGATGAAATCGATACCGCATGATGATTGGGCAAAATCGTTACACGAGGTAAACCTTGACCAAGAGGATTTGCCATTTGAACGAACACTGGGCGTCCTTTGGAATGTAGAATGAGATTGCTTCACATTTGATGTCAAGTCAGTGGACAAGCCTGTAACAAAGAGAGGAGTATTGAGCACTACTAGTTCCATCTATGATCCTTTAGGATTCGCAAGCCCTTTCATGCTCAGAGCTAAAACAATATTTCAAGAGTTGTGCCGCATGAAAGTAGACTGGGACGAGGAGTTACCGGTGGACATAGCAGCGCAATGGCACAGATGTTTGAACGACTTGCCTCTGTTGTCATTGCTGACGATTCCAACTAGTTGTTTGTTACCGACCCAGCTCCATCACTTTTCAGATGCTTCGGAACTGGCTTATGGTGCCGTTTCATACATCAGGATTGGTGACACCTGCAGGCTGGTGATGTCAAAGTCCAGACTTGCTCCAATCAAGCCAGTTAGTATACCACGACTGGAGCTACTAGCAGCAGTAGTTGCTACAGAGCTGGATCAGCATATCAAGCGCCACTTGGAGATTCCAATTGAAAAGACTTTCTTTTTGACAGACAGTACTATCGTACTTCAGTACATCAACAACAAGAATTGTCGTTTCAAGACGTTCGTCGCTAACCGTATTTCAAAAATACATGAACATTCAGAACCAAGCCAGTGGAAACACATTGACCACATTGCTTCGAACCCTGTGAATGATGTCTCTCAAGGAATGAATATGGGCGAGATTTTGTTGAGTGAACAATTGGTATCTGGACCGCGCTTTCTACAACTTGAGGAGGAACACTGGCCTGCTCAACCTATCATAAATGATTTGCCAGAGGAAGCAGAGATCAAACGAGCCAAAGAAGTCTATGCAGTCAGCATAAAACCAAATCAAGTGATGAAAATTGCAGTGGACAGACTACTGGAATGAGACTCCAGTTGGCATCGATTGAAAAGGGCTACTGCTATCCTGTTGCGAGTCAAGGCTTTGTCACGCAAGAAAGCAAGTGTGCATCTTTCGGACCCCATCACTGTTAGGGAGATACAACAAGCAGAGTTAGCCATTCTCAACTACATACAAATGGCATCTTTTGGATCTTCTCAAGCCAAACCCAGTTGTGTTCTCAAGCTTAAACCCTTTGAGGATTAAAAAAAACAACTCTGTTTGGGAGGCAGACTAACAAATGCCCCAATTCCCTTTGAGGCTAAACATCCAGTGATCCTACCTAACAATCATTTATGTCACCCAGCTGATTATCAGTCTCTACCATCTTCGCTTGGGTCATGCAGGTCCAGAGCGAGTACTTGCAGAAATTCGTCAATGTTTCTGGATACTAAAGGGACGTGCTGTCATCAACCGAACTCTCAAGTCATGTCTACAGTGTTGCAAGTTAAGAGCTAAGCCACAATCCCAGCAAATGGCAGACTGACCTGACTCTAGAGCAGTGCTTCACAATTATTTTCTGTTACACGCCCCCTAGGAAGAAGTAAACATTTTGCGCCCCCCCAACTCTCCGCCGCGACTGTAAATAGTATAATTTGTCTATACAATTGTTATAGGTACACTTCTGCATAACATTGTATCCTTATTAACATTAAAGAAAACAAAAAAAGAAAAAATGCAGAAATATAGATCAACTTACAACAAAGAATAACTTTATTAACATTGTTTTTTTAGTCTGTAACAGAAAAGACTTAAAGTGTATCAATTTGCCTGAAATTCAAAAAAATATTTAAATCCTTATTTAAACTGTAAACATTTTTTGACAATTTGATACTAAAAAATTAAATTAAATATAATCAATAAATAATAATAAATTCAAATTGATCAGCAACATTAACTCAGGAGCACAATATATAAAACACTTTTGACCTATAAAACAAAAATGAATAAAACAATTTGTGCTGATTTTTTTTTATCAAAATGAGGAAGTCAGGATTAATGGCTACAATGAGCACGTTTTGCAGTGCACAGCTTTTCGAAGCGGGGTTTGAAGCATGATACTGCAACTCTCAGCTCCTGCTCAAAGTTTAGCTGGGACCTGTACTTGGTCTTCAGTGTGGCAACAGCAGAGAAGCCAGTCTCACAAAGATAAGATGTTGGTGAGGCCTTCTTGATGAGTGCCTGAAGTCCTTTTCTCATCCCTGCCATGGTCTGTGCACCATCACTGCAAACACCAATGCAGTTCTCCCACTTTAGCCCATTCTCAGTCAGGAAGCAGTCCAGCATTTTGAATAGCTCTTCAGCTGTGGCTTTGTCTCTGACATATTTACAAATAGTAGATCCTCACACAGGGAGTTTGTCATGTCAAAACGTACATAAGCGATAAACAAACAGTCTTTGTTGCTGTCAGTTGCTTCATCGAACTGTAAGGCAAAACGTTTGTCTTTGAGTTTATCTACCAGCTGTTCTTTAAGATCGTTAGCAATGTAATTTATACGTCTGGCGACAGTGTCATTGGACAGAGGGATATTTTAAATTTTTGCAGCACTTGGGTCATCCAGCATGACAGAGACCATGTCTAATGCTGCAGGTAGTATCAGCTCCTCTGCTATGGAGTGTTTTTTTTTGCACTGAGCAATTTGGTACACCACCTTATATGATGCTAACAGTGCTCGCTGGTTTACTGAAGTAGCATTCACAAAGCGGGAAGATTGTTGGCAATATTCGGCACGTTTTCGCTGAAAAAACTCAAGCGGCTTATCAGCGTGATTGGGGTGTAATGTCTTTAAGTGACGCCTTAATTTATTTGGCTTCATGCTGTCCGCTGCCAGCATTTTTAGACACAGTAAACATACCGGTCTTTCCTCGTCTCCCATCGTAGTCACAGTGAAGCCAAGCGCTACATACGCTTCATCATATTTCCTCGTCTTAGCTTTCGGGACACTTACGTTTGTCTCATTATCTCCATCTCTCTCCGCCTTTCTTTTCATCCCTGTTAAATATTTTTCCATGGTGTCTCTTAAGGGTTTGTTATCTGCACTTCATATGTCCTGCTCTGTGCTGTGTGCTCTTGTTCGGTGTAAAAAAAACCTACTCCCTGCGGCAAAAAAAAGCATGTTCCCCCGGGGTCACACGCGCCCCCCCTGGCATCGCTCCGAGCCCCCCCAGGGGGCGTGCCCCACTATTTGAGAAGGACTGCTCTAGAGTGACTCCAGGTGAGCCTATTTTTACTCATGTGGGCATAGACTACTTCGGTCCATTCTTGGTTAAGAAGGCACGCAGTGAGCTCAAGAGGTACGGATGTTTGTTTACATGTCTCACTACGAGAGCCATCCACTTGGAATTTGCGCACACCCTTGATACCGACTCCTTCATCAATGCCTAACAGCGATTTATTGCTAGAAGAGGCCCACCCAAGGAAATCCGATCGGATAATGGGACTAATTTCATCGGTAGATTACGAGAGTTGCGGAAAGCCATCAGTGAATGGAATCAACAAAAGATTTCTGATTACCTGCTGCAGAACAACGTAAAATGGATCTTTAATCCACTTGCTGCCTCCCACATGGGTGGTGTTTGGAAGCGACAAATTCGCACCGTTCGCTCCATTCTAAACACTGTCCTATTGCAGCAAGCACCAGATGACGAGGGTCTGACAACACTGTTTTGTTGCGTTGAGTCTATTGTCAATGGTAGACCAATCACTAAACTCTCAGATGACCCATCAGATCCTCTACCACTCACCCCAAATCATCTGTTGTTACTCCTTCCTGGTCCAACTCTACCCCCAGGAGCCTTCGTAAAACAAGACCTTTACCGACGCAGATGGCACCAGGTTCAATATCTGTATGATGTCTTCTGGTGCAGATGGCTCAAGGAGCATTTACCTGCATTGCAACAATGCCAAAAATGGCTACAACCAAAGCGGAATCTTCAAGTAGGAGATCTTGTTATCTTTCTGCATGAAAATACACCACACAATCATTGGCCGTTTGGTCTGATTACTCAAATCTATCCAGGTGCAGATGGACTGGTGCGTACTGTGGAAGTGAAAACACAGGCGGGAGTCTTCAACCGTCCTGCAGACTAAATCTGCCTCCTGGAAGCCAATCTGCCCAGTTGACTCTTCTCAGTTAAAAATCAGTCTCTCCACGCCACTTAACTGAAACAAGACACAGGTGTTTGTCATTTGCACTTGACCAACTTACCGCTCGTCTCCCAACTCTCTCTCTCGCTGCAGACCTCGCTGAACCAAGCCCCCCTCGCCACAATTATATATTGTGTTTTTGCTTTTTTGTACATTGCTTATTTGTATATTATTCTTTTATTATCTGTGTCTTGTCCTTTAGAGCTTCTATCACTATAACAAATTCCAGTAACACTTTAGAATAATGGTCCGTTGTTAACAAGTATTCAGGAAGTAATAGGTAGTACTACATTAACACTTAACTTAATACTATCAACCAACTAATATAGAAGCAAGATTAATACTATTAGGTAATATAGAAGCAAGATTGACTAAGCAGTAAGTAATAGCTAATTTAGAACAAAGGCACTTCCTTATTAGGTATTTGATCATTACTAAAGAAAAATATCATCATTGAGAACTACTTGCGAACTATAACCAATATCAGTATCACAACAGTAACGTCTATAAAGTGAACAATTAGGTTCTTTGTGGAAACTAATTTATGAATATTTAATTACATTTACAAATGTAAATAATAAGGAAATTATGCTCATGATTGGATTAGTTCACCATTATGAGCTCCATTCAGCTCAGTTAATTATTGATCAAACAAAAGTGAACATCAAATAGTGATGTTCTCTAGTCAAAAACAATTTGCATCCTTAATGCAGACATTGTCTGCATTTATATTGTTAAGCACAAAACCACATCTTTTAGATTACAATGTCTGGTTGAATATCACTAGTGTCTTACATAAATGTATGGGTGTACAGTATGTGTCAGATATAATGTTAAATAAGGTTATTGTAAATTACTTGTGAAATCCATGTTAACCCCTCACTAATAACTCAAGCTTTACCTTGTCAGTCCGCAGGAACTACTAGTGATCTGAACCATTATTTTAAAGGGAAAAACATGTTAACTCCTCACTAATTACTCAACCATTACCTTGTCAGTCCGCAGGAACTACTAGTGATCTGGACCATTAAAGTGAAAAACATGTTAGCCTCTCACCAACAAGAACTATATACAACAAAAAAGAACTACAGTAATTGGGTCTAACATTTAAATAGAAGAAAATACTGCATAATGGAAAAAAAAATTATGGGAAAAGTTACGGGAAGTAGACCAGACACAGAGGATGTGAAATAACACTGTGATATTTATTTGAATTCAGCAGTCGGGTAAGCAGGGAAGTATCTTGAGTAAGTATGAGTAAGTATCTTGAAGTACTTAGGAAGTTAAAGGATATACTGATGATGGTTTTCTTGCCAAGAACTCGTGGATGACGTGGTAAGCACACACCTCGGGTCGACACCAAAGACAAGCTGGGGTGACGGACAAAGACAGGCAAAAGTAGGAGACACGGAGTACCAACGAGGAACAGGAGGTAAGTAACTGTGTAGAGTAGGTGTGGTCAGAGCTCTCTTGTAGGGATGTAACGATTCATCGATATGGATCGATATATCGATACAATGTATGACGATACGATGCATCGATGCCACGTGTAAAATATCGATATCTGTAGTATAAAAAGTCACCTTTATTTTGGCACTGTCCACATTTTCACAATATGTCCGTCTATGCATTACCACCAACGCATGAATTCTCGTTCAATCTCACGTATCATGCATGACTCGATATAAGGACTGCCCGAAGGCACAAGATGAGCATAAATGACGCTCGGGATTGTTGGAGTCGAGCGCTGTGTGAGAAGTTTTTCCTGCACTGTAACGCGCATGCGCACGCACACACATCTGAAGTGCACGCACACAGACAGGCGCGTCAACTCCACGCGAATACTGAGCTCTCCTCCGCTTTTGTGTGCATGGTTTAAATACTGACAAAACTACATCAACATGCATGTTTTGGCTATTATCCTTGTAAACAGTAGGTTAAGAAAAGCATGTCTTAATGTAAACAGTGGAGAAAGAAAAGGCACGTGTATCAGTATATTAAATCTGTGCTTTCATTCTTAAAGTGAAATAAAACTAATAATAAATATAATGCTGTCAAAGAAAAATACAAGTGCTCACTGCTCCTGATTAAATAACCTTTGTAACATCAAAAAGTATTCATTTACAGGCTATTTAATTTATACAGTGAAGACTGCAGTTATTTTACATTTGATTATTACATTTCTTTAGCGTATCTGAAAATGTATTTTACTCTGAGCTGAAAAACCTGAAAAGCACTGTTTATTAAACTTGTGTCTTTCTTCTAGGGGTCGACCGATATGTGTTTTTCAGGGCCGATACCGATTATTACAGATCAAGTAGACCGATAACCGATATTTTGAACCGATATACGTGTCTGGTGTAAAAATTAAAATGAATGCCAAAATTAATAATAACAAGAGCTCTGACAAAAAACGTTCTTTAAATGCTTTTAAACATGTCTTTAATTCTGAAAACTGTTAATAACAACAACATTAAATAAACAGTAATATTAATAATAACATAAGTGCAGGGATCACCCAGAAGCATTCTGTAAACATTTTGTAAAACTTAAAGTAAACAACAAGCAACAAATGAACAAATAATGGAAAATAGTTGTAATAGCTCCCTGAAGTTTTATAAGCTAATAAAATGGGCAACAATTAGTAGTCCCAATCCAGCAACACCAGGTTGTGGTGCAGGAAGCAGAGCTGCTCCGCCCACCGAGCGTGCTTCTTCTCTTGTCATAAATGGCAGACACTTCACTAAAGACACGCTCACTAGGGACTGAGGTTGGTGAGCAAAGAAATGTTCTTGCTTCTTTGGCAAGTAGCTTGAAGCGCCCTTCATTCTGTTTCCACCACTGGAGTGGATCCCCCTTATGCCTTTCAATCACTGGCTCTTTGAGGTACTGATGTAACTCACTAAATAAACTAATGAGTTTACTATTAAAATTAAAACATGGAAGAAATAGCGTATTGTGTGATTATTCTCAACAAAAGTTGTAATAATTGTTGTAGTTGTATTACGTATATTCTACTGCACCACAGTAATATATTCGGCTAAACCGAACTTATATTTTGACAGGTTGCCATGAGGACCTTTTAAGTTTCTGTAGCCTATGTATTAGGGATGGGCATTTTAAGCAAAAGTAATATTCTATAATCGCTGGGTATTATTCGATTACTATTCGAAAATCGCACCCCTCCCGCGCATGCACATACCCACGCACGCACGCACGCACGCACACACACACACACACACACAGAGAGAGAGAGGGGGAGAGAGACCATCCAGGCTTTCAATCTGTATGATAACAAACTGTTTAATTAATTAGAGAATAGTCTATCTTAACCCAAGAAAATTAGCGATTGTAAAGTATGAGTGCTGAAACATTAATATAACAACCGAAAGACGGCATTTATTAACAGAATAGTCAGTCGATTATCAACTGCTCATAAGGCTATACATTTTTATTTTAAAAATAAGCATGAACATTCATATTATTAAAAAGAAAATCTTAAATCTGATTAATGCATCAATGAATATTAGGCGTAAAACATATTGCGCGCTAAACAGAATATCATTCTTAAAACATATTACGCGCTAAAACATATTGTTGTAACACAATGTCAACCTGAAGACACACACAGAGAATTCAACAAAACCAACAGACATGAATTATTCCTCAAGTCCTCCCTCTCTGCAAAAGGGAGAAGGTCAACTGACCCCATCACTAACTTTCGTGCAAAGGTACGAACGTCTCCGAGAAAGCCAGAGACGCCTTTGGGTCTACATTCCTAGAGGGTATTTCAACCCCTCCTCTTTCAGCACAAGTTGCGCCTTTCTTCATCGGACAGACAAGGAAAACCAATTCTCTGACATTTATTCCAATTATGACTATTACAACTATCTACACAAAGAAATATATGGATATTAATGTGTACTCTTTCCCTCATAGGCTTGATGTGATGATTTCGAATGTGAATTATCTAGGACAATGTGGATGATGATTTTTAATCATGCTTTAAACGGCATAAACTGTAATGTGTGTGTTAAAATGCGGTGTTTGATCTCTAAAGAAAGCTGGCATCGATGGGTGACAAACTGTGTTGATGACCGTTAAATTTGAGCACCCTGCATAATTATACATGTATAAAGATCGATAAGTTTATCCTCCCAAAAGTGATGAGATATCACAGAACTTTTGGTCCACCCCAGCAAGCCTGGATATGGGCGGCCCGCCCATACGGACAATCGGATTCGTGGCAGGGCCAAGTTGGACTGTTTTAAACAACGCGCCAGTTGCAAAACACTCTCTTGAACATAGCGTGACTTCTCTCAACGACATGGCGTGACGCCTCTTGAACATCCTCGAACATGGCTTGACATCTTGAACATCTCTTGAATAGCGCCGTAACTCTCTCGCTGCTCGCGCGCTCTTACCTGAACTCTGGCCTCGACACCGACTAAACCAACCATCTGGTCGAATTCAAGGATAGAAGGCATAACAGCAAAGAACAACGAACTGAACGCCTACGGACGATAGGAAAGCTTTCTGTGACGCCACGCGGCAGCATCCACATCTCACGTGTTTCCACCGAGAGCACCCGAAGAAGCACGAACCAACCCACGTGGTCCCGAGGACAAAAGACCAGAGCAACGCATTTGAAGAAAACGAAACCAACATCCAACCTGCTTATCAACAAAGCAAGTACCATTAACTAAATCTATATTGCTGATTGAACTGGTAAAATCTGATCTGAATGCAGTAACAGAGCAAAGGCATCTGTCGTGATCTTTTCCGGTTGAGTCAAGCGTTAAAATAGCTAAAAGGGCTAATTTTAACAGTTAGGAGTTTACTCACCAAAATCCCTTATGCATGTGTATGTTTGTGTATTATTAGTTAATCCATTTATGTTAGAATAGCAGTATTACGAATAAACCTTGTTTCATTTATAAAGAATTGTCTCTGGAATGTGATTTTCAAGTTTTATCCTTATTGCCATAAAAGAGAAAGCTACCTAAGCTCGAATTTGATATGCTGAGGTTAGTGATCGGTGGACAATCACTTAATACAGTATAAATAAGTTAAATATTAATATTACTTTAACCAAGCAATATTGAATATTTAATATAATTCGGAGCTGAAATAATAGCTCTATATTAAACTGGTTTATTACAAATGGTGGAGGAAAACAGCTGGCATTTTAAAGATTAATCTGAAAATCAAACCAGAGACAATAGGGTATTTCTCACTTTTATCCGGAAAAATTGAGTAAATACAGGAAAAGCGGTTATTTGTGGTATTGCATTCTTGTTTGTAAAACACAGTGCATTTGAATGAAAGAGAGGTATTTGTTTAACTCGAGTTCGTTGAGAAGAAAATAAACTGCAGTAAAAGTCGCTCTAAAGCGCATAAAAGAGACAAATGAGCGTGTTCCTCGTTTGCTCTGATTTAAGGCCTGTATAGTCTTGATTTGTAAGGCGTGTCCCACTTTCAAACTCAGCTATAATTTTACCTCGGCTGTGGAATGTTTAAAGTAGCTATTTAAGTAATTCTCAGCCATTATTTGATTTCACGAGTGAATTCAAACGCACGGCGCTCAAAGGAGTGACCATTCGTTTTGAGAAAGGGAGAAATTTTGCAATCGATTTTGAATTGTTTTCATGTGTGCGGTCTAAACAGACAAATATTCGCATAATAGCCCGCTGAGGCTTTGATGGGTTTATAAGTAACCCGAGATAAATTTATCTCGCCCTAAAGCGAGTGAGATTATATGTGCTATAAAAATCCAAATCTGAACAATGCTTGTTTTTAGTCTGGAGCACATTTTTTCTTTTTTCCTCTCTCTCTCCTACAGGCACTGAGTTGCCATAGCGACCAGAAAAACCCCTTCCGGCAGTTGCTATTAGCGCCACGTAAATAGCATTAGCGTTAAGTTAAACAAAGAAACTTTAGCTCGTAGCAAATACCATGCTGGTAGCATTACGGCTAGTGATTAGCACATAGCATTTAAAGCTTGGATGAGGTGAATGCAGTGGTGTGTGTGAAAAAGCTAACACTTTCCTTTCTCTCTCTCTATTTTCCCAGTTAACAGACTAACATATGTTGATAAGCTGGCTGTGTTAATGTTATTCTCAATCATCAGTTTAACAATTTCACAGGTTGGTTTAATATACTGTTGATTAAAATCTTACGTTTGTGGGTACCAGTTTTATTAGAAGATAAGTCATTATTATCTCAGTACCTTGATAATATGGTGAGTTTGATTCCATTCAATTATAATGGCTTTTATGATTTTAAAACACATCAATGGATAAGCGCTATTGTTAGGAATTTTTAATTGTTAACTGAATGTCATAATTAATTGAAAATTTCATTTAAATAAAATAATTTTCAATTCCTGCTTCCAGCAACAACAGTATCCATTTATGAATCATAAACGCTCTTATAATTTGACCACTACAATAAAACCTTAATTGTTATCAAGAGGGCCAGAAATTTTTAATTTCAGTTACAAGTAATTAGGACAGATTAATTATTAATTATTAATTATTTTTTGATGTTAATGACACAATGAGGAATGATTAAGTTTGGAAATTATTTAATTACTATTATAGGAATCCAAAACTAGTGATTTAGAAGCTGTAAATTAATTTAATAATTAATTATGAATTCGAAAATTCTAATTACATTTAATAATTAATTACACTTCCTGTTTACATTTTGCAACAATATTGGTTTATCAACTCAATTGCAGATTGCATTTGTAATTCTAATCCTAAGTGAATCCTATTAATTTTAATTATAACATCATAAATTTTAATTAGAAACCACAAAGTCTAATTTTAATTGTAAATTTCAGACTTAACACAAGTCTGGCTCTATCTGTAGGCCATACTTCATTTCCTTAGGTGATCTGATTAACTCAAATAAAATTAACAATAATTTAATTAAAATAATTTTATTAAATTAAATAAAGTCCTCTTTACTTAGGCCTGAGAGTAGATAGTGCTCCCCTAGTGTTGTGTTGGATAAGTGACAGTGACACCATACAAGTCAAAATCACTTCTCACCAATCTGGAGCATAAAATGCAACCTTCTAATTAGAAAACCCCAAAAGGGAGTTAAGGTTTCCTCAACTTAGGTCAGTTTGTTTACCCTGTAAACAGCCAAACCAACCTAAGCATAGCGACTCAACAGCACCACCTTGTGCCAACGTATTAGTTTTAAATCTTGGGAATAAATCTTAATCTCTTTTCTTTTCTCCATGTTACTAACTTCCAATTTGAACTTGTTTGCTTAAGACTTGGCGGGAAGAATCACGAATAGAGCGAAATGTCACAATTGAACAGATGTTTATGAAACTTGAGAACCACATTCAAAACTGTTTATCATTTACCCTCTATTGTGAAATCCTATCCCAGGTTAAAGCAGGTGCAATGAGAAGATAGACATCGGCAAAAGTTTTAACACGCGTGACATACGCTGACCAGCGTCAGCGGTGTAAAATCCTGCCATTAAGGGACAAGTACTGTCATTGCTGTTGGTTTCCTCCATCAGGAGAAAATTGGAATAGCAATAACAGTCTTATTACAAAAGAGAAAATCTGCCTACAATCCTCTGATTAGAAGCCTCCTTCTAAATCAGACTTAACAAAGCGAAAAGAAGAAAATCTGCTATTAAAAGAGATCTGTTTAGTGCTATTGTCCTTGTGTACCCATTCTGTGTGTGTGTTTTTCTTTCTCTGCTTCCCAGCTGGGCTGCCCTTATGTGTGCCCAATAATTTATCTGCAGAGACTACAATTAGAAGCACCTGCCAGAGGACCACAAACACAGAGACACACTCAACACTAGCATACACTACACTGTGCACATTTACACCCCTGTTTGTTTTGTTTGTGTTTTGTTTTTGCTTTGTTTCCTATTCAAGGTCTGTGTCAGTTCGGTCCAAGATCTCCCTGACCCGCCAGAACATGTCTCACAAAACAGAACATGTCGGTCACTGGGAAGGACTCGAAATGTGGCTAAGTGTTACAACAGACAGCATACTCCCTAAAGCTGCTGAAGCACTCCAACATCAGACACAGAATCAACTAGATGACAACATCGCAAGCATTATGAGACAAGACCCAAGTCAAGACTACAGTCACAAAGAATTAGCCAAGATCACCGGTTCTTTAAGCCACATACTCATCGCCACCCTCAAACTGAGCGACAAGCACGCCACACAACGCCAGCAGGAGCTGACAAGCGCACAACGACGCATAGAGCAGCTGGAACGTGAACGACAGGAAGGGACCGATGAGGTGGAGCAAGGCGCCGAGGAGGAGATCAACAGGCTAAAAGAGACTCTAGAAGCTACCAGCCACGAAATGCAGCAACTTAAAGAGGACGTCGCTGACCGTGCAGACAAGCTACAGTATGCAGAGAAGCTACTAGAGAAGGCAAAGACTGACTTCAGGGACAAAAACAGCAGAATCAAGGCCCTCGAAGCTCATTTGGCTGAGTCAAGGAGAGATCAGCCGCTAACACGACAGCTCGACTACGTCACAGAGGAGTCTGAAAGTCTCCAAGAGGAACTCAGGCATGCTTATGAACTACGCCGTGAGCCGTCAAGTACAGGCGTGCACCAACGGCACCCCTTCAAGCAGGACTGGATCACCTGTTCATGGACCGACACGTGAACCAAGATAGAGGGATGGTGTTAAAACATTCACCAGCGCCCGTCGGAAGAACGCTATATCACGACAGAACCAAAAGAATCTGCTGCAGCCAGCCGCTGGTCAGTGCACGGCTTGGACCTTAAAGATCTTGACAAGCTCGCCCGAAACATCAGAAAATTCAACCCCAGCTTGCCAAACAGCCAAAATGTCCAAGCTTATCTGCAAGATATTGATTTCCATCTGGAAATGCGACCTAACGTTACGGACAAAGATAAATTATACTTACTCCGGACGACATCCAGTCCTGAAGTGCGCAGCTTCCTTGACCGGCAGCCTGTTAACACAAAGACTGACTATCAAGCGGCTAAAAGGCCCTCATTAAAGAGTTTGCTGACCCTGAGTCCGATCAAGGCTTAGTGGCTGCCCTGGAGACAGACAAGGACATCACGACACTCCTCAAGCTTACTACAGTCGACTCAGACAAGCATATTTTGGAACTCGTAATGAATCTGACATGGAAGAGGAACTGAACTTTAAAACTCTCTTCCTGAGGAACCTTCATCCTGGCATAAGCCACCATCTTGGCGTTCTCGCATGCCCACGAACAATGAACATTCAGCAGTTGCGAGACTTGGTGCAAAAAGCCTCACGGCAAACAAAAGATGGCCTCAGAAAAGAGCGAAAAACCCCAGCAGTTCTTGATTTCAACACTCAACACCAAGAACTGGCGCTGGAGGGCACCCAACGCCAAGACAGTGCTAAACCACCACACAGGAGTGGAATGCACCCCGTCCAACAGAGAACGAGACTCAGCTGGAACCCGACCTAAACAGAGGTATGACCGATGGGATGGACCACGTGACGTCAACGCTCACCTGGGCGACACTGGGATAAGTCATGGGACCAAGCAAGGCCTCAGGAAAGGCAATGGGAGAGATCGGAACCCAAGAGAGAAACGCTCAGGGAATCAATGGGAACTCCAAGGAAAGCGACAAACTCACCCTGGAACAATCAGCCCAAGGAATCGACGAAGAACTCACCAAGACTCCAAAGTGACCAAGCTCAAACTGAGTCCATACAAGAACGAAAAACACCACCGCACTTCGACTCACAGAAGATGATGGAAATGATGATGAAGGAGTTAACGAAAAGAGGAAGATAAGAAGTGGGAAAAGAAAGAAAACCCGGATTCAGCCTGACTAGCTGACGGACGAGAAAGCAGCGACAAGACAAACGAATCAGCCACAGAAAAAAGCACCGCCTCACCTCAGTCTCAGAGTACAATAAACACTTTAACTTCAGATGGACATGAAGCCCCACCTGAAAATCCAGCAACAAAGTTAAACACTAACTCAGCACCCAATACTTCAAATTCCAGCAGCGTTCAGCAGACACCTGCTGTTGAGAATTCTCAAGTTCCTGAAAGCGCTGTCTTAGTCATCTGCCACTCCTCCGAACGCCAGGTCAGCCCTGACATCCTAAATATTTCCTCCCAAACTCCAGTTCCTCAACTCCTAGGCGATCTCATTGAAAAGGGTATAGCAAGAAAGTTTTACCTCTCCATCATCATCGAACGACACATCAGAGTCGAAGCCCTTCTGGACACGGGAGCCGACATCACTCTAATGTCTACAGAACTTCTCAAAGAAGTCCAAGAAGGAACGAAGAGGACTAATGGCACCCTCAAGCTCCAAAGGTGCGAACTAAACGTACAAGCATACTCTCACACGGGCTTACAACTAAAACATGTGGCCCCAATCCATCTAACAGTGGGACCCATGGACTTCGTCCATCCTGTATACGTGTCAACACTCAACACGTACCCGCTCCTCATTGGAAAAGATTTGCTTAATCGTTTCGAACCCCTAATAGACTTCAAGCACCTAAAGATTTGGACACAAGTCCGTGAGCCTCTGCCCTACCAGTCATTAGACTCCAATGAGTCACAGTGTCAAGTCACAGACACTACCCCTAAGTCAATGATCGAATGAAGTCAGATCAATGAAGCAGTAACAGAGCTCAGGTCTGGGCCGAGCACAAATCCCAAAGACCGTCTCCTCTGCTCGCTGCACGAGCCTGAACCAAACACAGGCCTCCTTCAAATCATGACTGCGATAGAGGTTCATGGCATATCAGTGTCCGAGGCAGCACTAGCCCTATGGGCAGAGAACTCAGCCATCAGCCTGAAACTATTCAAAACATTGAAGCAGAGCTGTCAAAGTCTACCACATGTCACTAAGCACAGCCGTTATCCTCTCAGTCCCTGGTCGACAACCATGGCCACCTCCAAGATCATCTGCGCTCTGGACATACGATGGAACAACAGACAGCTGAGTCACTACTTCCTCGTCATCCCAGACCTGCCGCATGACATCTACATTGGAGCGGATATCATGGTTCGCTCAATGCTCACATTGACACTGTAAACAACATCATATGGGCTCCCTGTCACACCAACTGACAACTTCAGTCAATCTCAAGAACCTCCAATCCGGTCAAACCATGCCGGACGCATGCGCTATGATTACGGAACAAGGAGCCACAATACCTGCCTACAGCAAAGTGTCAGTGTCCGCCTCAACATGCGACCTGGCCAAACTCTCAACAGTACGCTGAGCTTCTTCCAACCTTCCAGAACCTGCCTAAAACTCGGACTGACTCTGGAAGCTACACCTCTCATTGAAGTGTCATCTCGTGCGATATATGTGTTGTTCAATAACTGTATGGCCCAAGACATCCACGTTCCCAAAGCCAGCCACCTGGGATGGCTCATCAACCAGGCATTCCATGACTTTGAACTGATGGTACCTGTCATAGGCCCCATACCAGCCCAACTCATGTCAGATGGATACAATGACACTATAACATTCACAAAACCTCATGAAGTCATTGCCATCACCTCAATCCTGCCAGTATCCAGAGAAAGCGTCTGCCGTTCAGAACTAATGGATGACACTCACCTCACTGTATATGCTGTCTCAACCCAGCCTGTGACAGAACCACCTACACGGGTGACCAGCGAGGCCCAAAGCCCCTTTAATGACTTAACTGCAGAAGAACCCTACGCGGGTTCAATACTCAAATTCAACAGATCTTGAGTGAGCGGATGCCCTCCACAACGAAGTGGAGCGCCAAGGACTCAAAGAGGTTCTGCTGAAGTACAAGGACTCTTTCGCAAGGACTCTCTAGATTGTGGATTGACAAACATCCACACGGTGCGCATACCGACAAACCCAAATGCACCACCCACCTTTGTGCGACAGTACAAGATTCCAATAGCGTCATATGAGCCAGTGCAAGAAATTGTTGACTCCATGCTGGAAAAGGGGTCATCCGGCCCTGTAACAGTACATATTCTGCCCGATATGGCCAGTCCTAAAACCCAACGGCAAATGGCGGCCCACTATCGACTACCGCAAGTTGAATCAGCAAGTACCATTGTCACGATGGCCTATGACCCAGTTGGACCAAGAAATACCAAAATCAAAGGCTCAACGATCCTGTCCACATTGGACGTCGCCTCCGGGTTTTGGACGATCCCTGTCCACCCCGACGACCAACATAAGCTGGCATTCACTGCAACCGACAGTACACCTTCACACGGTGTCCCTTTGGCTATGCCAATTCACCGGCAGAATTTAACATTTTCCTTAACAAAGCATGCCCTGACGCCAGAGTCCGAGGCAACCTCGCTCACGAGACGACGCCTTAATGAAAAGTTCAAGTGTGGAAGACCACCTCAAAGAAATCGACCATGTCCTAAACCAGCTGACAACAGCGGAGCTAAAATCGCCCTTCACAAAGGACAATGGTGCAAAACCAAGGTGAATTATGTTGGACTGCTCGTCGGAAGAAACGGCATTGAGCCACAATCTAACCGTGCCCAAGCAATCCAAAGCATAAAACACCAACTAACGCTCTGAGTTGCGAAGCTTTCTGGGAGTGTGCAATTACTCACGACAGTTCATCGAAAACTACGCTGACATCGCACGACCACTAACTTCCTCCTGAAAAGGACGAACCTTTTGTTTGGACAAAGGCCCAGGACACAGCTATGAGCCAGCTCAAACAGTGCCTGCGCCTGCTCCATGCCTCGCCTACCCAGACCCAGGGAAGGAATTCTATCTGGACGCTGGATTCTCTGACCAGTGCCTCAGTGCGGGTCTATACCAGCTCCATGATAAGGACAAGCGAGTGGTCGCTATGCCAGCAAAACGCTGCTTCCCCAGAATGCAAGTATTCACACTGCGAAAAGCTTTGCTTTGCACTGTGTGGGGCATTCAGCGCTTTCTAATTACATCGGTGCACAGAAAGTCATCATCGAAACTTGCCACCAGCCAGTTACCTTCCTCAACAGTCAACGAATCAGAGATGGCGTGGTAACCAACGCACGCATAGCTACCTGGCTAATGACACTCCAAGGACGGGATGTGGAGGCAAGATATGCCCAGAACTACAAATCCTCACTGGAAACGGGCTTGCGGCATGCCAAAACTGTTCAACGGACACGCTGGACACCTCAGCAGCCAAAAGAACTGCCACAACCGCAATAGCGACAAATCATCGGTACTTCGAGGAGAATGTGTGTACAGGAATGCCCACAGCATATGTCGATGGCTGCTCATACAATCGCGAGGGCAAGTTACAAGCGGGAGCGGGTGTGGTCTGGCTCAACAATGACCCGTGCCCACCGCAGCAACTCAAACTTGGCCCACAATCATCACAATATGCAGAAATAGCAGCCATCCTCATCACACTACAATTGGCTGCAACCCACAAAATCAGAGAACTCCTCATCTGTACCGATTCGAACTATGCCTAAGTTTCATATGCCATCTAACTGGATGGAAAAGGAATGGATTCAAGACAGCTAACAACAAGCCTGTCAAGCACCAGGAACTCTTCCAAGCAAGCGACGCCATCGTCACTGAACACGACATGGTCGTTTATTGGAAAAGGTCAGAGGTCATTCACGCCAACCAGGACAAGACAAAGACTTAAATGACCAAACCGATGCCCTCGCCAAAGCAGGGGCATTACAGGGAGAGTCCTGGACATTTCATGCCCTCCCACCCCACCCTACTGTGGCAGCGGTGACCCGCCGCCAAAGTGCCACGAGTGGGCACACACCTGCCTCCTCCCACATCTCCCTATCGCCTCAGTTCGCTGCTGAGGACCTCCTCACCCTCCAACATACAGACTCAGCAATACAGACCATTAGCACACCTGTCCGACCCCTTTGAAATCCCATTTCCACCTCGGACCTACAAACATCCTCCGATCTCCGCAGACGCTCCATTCGATCAAGCACATGCTGCATCTACGAGACGGTGTCCTCACGTATGTCCCTGAGCCACCCACTGCTCCAAGGCTCGTAGTCCCTCATGGCCAAAGGGGGATGATGTTGACACACGCACACGATGCACCATGCGCAGGACACCACGGAGTCAAGGCCACCTATGAAACACTCAAGCAAGTGGCATACTGGCCTGGCATGCAGCAAGACGTAGCAGAATACGTTAAAGGATGCCTGGTGTGTTGCCAGTTCCAACCGGCAAATCCAAACCACCGAGCACCACTGCAAAGGAAAGGAATGACCTTCCCATGGTCGGACCTCCAAATAGACTGGGTAGGACCCCTACCACGGTCGACGCGGGGCAACAAATATTTCCTCACCGTGATCTGCGAATTCACAAAATGGATAGAGTGCCTCCCAGCTCCCAACGATACAGCAGAAACAACAGCCTGCCTGTTAATGAACCATATCTTCTCAAGATTCGGACTGCCTTTAAGGGTCAACTCTGACCGCGGAACCCACTTCACCGCTGAAATTATGCAAGACGTATGGAAACTCCTGGGTATACAGGCCAAACTCCACATAAGCCATCACCCAATTTCCTCCGGTCAAGTGGAACGGGCTAACAGAACAGTGGTCAGCATGTTAAAAAAATACGTAGCCACCAATCAAAAGGATTGGGATATTAAACTCCCTCTGGTACTGATGGCTGCTCGAGCCACAC
The DNA here is from genome assembly GCA_027564155.1 of Gymnocypris eckloni scoliostomus. Classification (NCBI taxonomy): domain Eukaryota; kingdom Metazoa; phylum Chordata; class Actinopteri; order Cypriniformes; family Cyprinidae; genus Gymnocypris; species Gymnocypris eckloni. The sequence continues at coordinate 38,911,684 of CM050417.1, forward strand.
CCCATCAATCTACCGGAATACCCCCGTTCACAATGATGACAGGGAGAAACATGACGCTACCACTACACCTGCTGTACCAACCTGGTGACCTGAACCTCGTCACCGCCTACAACACTCACCAATACCTGGAAGAGTTACATCAGCACCTGAGAACAACTTTCGCCTTCGCGCAACAGCAGCTACAACGGCGCGGAAGGCGAAAAGCCTACTACGACCAAAAGGCCTCTCACCATGAGCTCAATGTCGGAGATCAAGTGTGGTACTACAGTTTCGCCCGACCAAGGCCGAATGCTCCCCATCACCTGTCAAAGAAGTTCCTACCTCACTGGACAGGACCCCATGAGATTGTAGACAAGCTCTCACCTGTTGCCTATCGAATCAAAATCAGACAAGGGCGCAGCGAGCCAGTCCTTCGATGGGTCCATCGAAACCAGATAAAGAGGCCCCTGGGCTCCAGCCGACATGGAAAGGGGGAAGATCAGACCCACTGACACAGACCGACAACCACATGCTATACATCACACAAGCAGGAACATTGTCATGTTAGGAAAACATATAGCAACCATGCTTAGACACAACCCATATTCTCTCCTCCACAGCACTGCTAGGACCAATCTAGTAGCGAGGAGTTACCCTCAATTATTATTATTTTTTTTTTTTGCTTGATTTTGATTTTGCATTTTTGTCTTAATTTTTTTTTTTCACTTCGGTCTCTTTCCCTCGTGTCTCACTTTGTGTTTTTCCTTTCCTCTCTCTCACTTTGAACCCCCTTAACCAATCCTTGAATACAGGTCCTGAAATTGAGATCGACTTCCGTCAGTAAAATCGTTGTAATTCGCTGTGAGAACCGTTGTCAACCGATCGAGACAACCCACCAAAGTATGATCGTCACCGCTAATTATGCCTCTTTCTATTCAATCACCAGGAAGATGCTCCGATTCGCCACCCTGTGTCTCTTCGTGATTGGGGTCACGCCCAGCCAGAAGTGGCAGCGCCCGGACCAGCCTCAGGGATCGTACTCGCGAACAGCCGGGGTTATTAATAACGAACTGTAAAACCTACACCCGAAAGGTGTATGTTAGACTAGATCGCGATGTTTACAGAGTTCACTACACCCTCCCAGTCGCCAAACCTCTTGGGCTGGAGCCCGTTGGACTCGAGAAGTCCTTGCCCATGCCCAAGCAGATGTGAACCACATGCTGCTCCAATTACAAAAATTAACTGTAACCCAGGCTGACCTCAGCGGTACAACCCGGCGACCCAAACGGTTTCTGGGGCCCTGTTGGGGGCTGCTGCGGCTGTAGGAACTCTGTTCAACATTGGCATGAACACTGCTAACGCCGTTAATCTAGCTACTGTCAGGCGACATGTGGGTGAAATCCAGGCCGAAATGCCTGAGATACGACAACAGCTCCTAGTTCAGAGCCACGCCCTACAGACTTTCGGAAAATCCCTGAATGGCACGATCACAATTCTAAACACACATAGCACCCTCTTAAACCAAACCATCAAGTCTATTAATAAACTATTCTCAGTGGTGCAAGGCGATTTAGCCCAAACACAACTCCTAACTATGCTCATGGCTGACATGCTACGCGAAGTGAGTTCCTCAATTGATAACCTAGCCATGGGTAGGATTCCACATTATTTGATACCCCTTAGCCTTGTCCAGAACCACGGGCCCCACTAGCCCCATTCAAACCCATCTCGCCTTTTCCTGGGTAGCGCCATTCCTTGTACGTAGACCCGGAAGCAGGCGACCATGCTTCTTCTCAGTTTGCCTATTATCGATGCTAATAATATTTATCGGCTTAAAGATGTTGTGAATGTGGATTTTGGCAAGGGAACACCTATGTCAAAATCCACACCCGAGGTCGTCGCGTATCACGATAGCAACGAACAGTTGTACTTGGCTCCAAACCTAAAGATGTGTACGCTCACTAAAGACATTCACTTCCTCTGCCCGAGTAAACCTTCGTGACGCGATAATACAGAGGGCATCTGTGGCTTAGAAGCCATGAGACCCGACGCTAGCTGCCCTTGACGCAACACCACGTTCTCAGGTTGAGGTAACACAAGCGAAATTGTCGGAAACCAATGGCTGGTTAACACCCCAGCCCGAACGGCTACCCTCACATATGATCAACACGACACCGCACACGCATTAGTCTGCCTAACCAAACTTTATGGATCACAGTCCCTAAGGGCTCGATCCTCCATATTGACGAACTAGCATTGTATCACCTCACGACGAGTATCAGGCCGAAATCGAAATCTCACCTTCTTCAAGCAGCATTCCTTTGTCCTCGATCCAGAATTGGAAGAAAGGATCAAGGAGGAAGGAACGCAGCTTATTGATCTGACACCGTTGACACAGCTTTAGAAGCTATCACCGCCTTCCGCCCGCCCGTGCCAATTATTCGGTCCTGGTCTGCCGCTGACACGGCGCTTTGTATCTCTACTATAGGATATGTTGTGACTTTGACACTGGCCTTCCTCCTACACAAGCGAGTGAACGCTGCTCAAGAGTCTCTCAACAAATGCACGCCAGGCATCCCTCGCCTTTTTCGACGTGGTAATCTCGACCTAGAATCCGAACCCGAGAATGTGACCAACCTGATTGAGATCATGCCTATACCGTCTCGTCAAAACCCCGACAATTAAACCAGTCAAAATGACCCAATTGTCAACAATGCTAAACGAGGTAGCCCTATGTCTTCTCAAGTTTCTAACCTGTTCCTTTCCAAATTACCCTGCACCAGGTTTCAGTCAGTGATAGAGATCTCGTTGGTGTCTTGTGTGTGTCCATTCTCTCTGCCTCTTGTTCCAGTGCCTGAAGATGTTCCATCGGGTACATCTCCACACAAAAGGGGGATGTGTAACACAATGTCAACCTGAAGACACACACAGAGAATTCAACAAAACCAACAGACATGAATTATTACCTCAAAGTCCTCCTCTCTGCAAAAGGGAGAAGGTCAACTGACCCCATCACTAACGCCTCGTGCAAAGGTACGGACGTTCGGGAATGGTTCTGGACATCTACATTCCAGAGCATAGTTCAAAACCCCCATTTAAAACAAAGCAGGATTTTTCTCCATCGGACAGACAAGGAAAACCAAACTCCTTGCCTTTTGACACATAACTATTACAACTACACAAATAAATATATGGATATTTAATGTGTACTCTTTCCTCATAGGCTTGATGTGATGATTTCGAGTGCCAATTATTTAGGACAATGTGGGAATTTTAATCATGCTTTAAACGGTATAAACTGTAATGTGTGTATTAGTATGCGGTGTTTGATCTCTAAAGAAAGCTAGACTCAGATGTGATAGACTGTGTTGATGACCGTTAAATTTTAATACCCTGCATAATTATACATGTATAAAGATCGATAAGTTTATCCTTCCCAAAAGTGATGAGATATCACAGAACTGTTGGTCCACCCAGCAAGCCTGGACATGGGCGGCTCCGCCCCATACGGACATCGGATTCGACAAGCCGCCCGTGGGGCAGGGCAAGTTGGACTGTTGAAAACAACGCGCCAGTTGCAAATCGCTTCTCTTGACTCTCTGAACATGGCGTGACTCTCTCTTGAACATGGCTCTCTTGGCTTTTGAACATCTCTTGGCTCTCTCTCTGAACTTCTCTGCTCGCGCTACCTGAACTCTGGCCTCGACACCGACTAAACCAACCATCTCAATTCAAGGATAGAAGGCATAACAGCAAAGAACAACGAACTCAACGCCTGCAGACGAAAGGAGAGCCTTTTCTGACGCCACGCGGCAGCATCCACATATCACGTGTTTCCACCCGAGAGCACCAAGAAGCACGAACCAACCCACGTGGTTTCCGAGGACAAAGACCAGAGCAACCCATTTGAAGGAAACGAAACCAACATTCCAACCTGCTTATCAACAAGCAAGTACCATTAACTAAATCTATATTGCTGATTGAACTGGTAAAATCTGATCTGAATGCAGTAACAGAGCAAAAGGCATTTGTCGTGATCTTTTCCGGTTGAGTCAAGCGTTAAAATAGCTAAAAGGGCTAATTTTAACAGTTAGGAGTTTACTCACCAAAATCCCTTATGCATGTGTATGTATGTTTGTGTATTATTAGTTAATCCATTTATGTTAGAATAGCAGTATTACAATAAACCTTGTTTCATTTTATAAAGAATTGTCTCTGGAATGTGATTTTCAAGTTTTATCCTTATTTGCCATAAAGAGAAAGCTACCTAAGCTCGAATTTGATATGTTGAGGTTAGTGATCGTGGACAATCACTTAATACAGTATAAATAAGTTAAATATTAATATTACTTTAACCAAGCAATATTGAATATTTAATGTATAATTCCCGGAGCTGAAATAATAGCTCTATATTAAACTGGTTTATTACATTGTGAACCGCCTGAATGACGGCGCTTATTATGTGAACATTAATTTTAACGTCTGTCTTCATAACAATAACCTATTTCATATATATAAATATATTAATTTAACATGTTCACATGCTCGGGAAGAAGACGGGAGTGTTGTTCACAATTAGTTCGGTGAACTTTGAATTGAAACAAGGGAATAATATAGAGCCCTGCAGCTTCTCAGAATTCTCCGCCTGAGTCTGAGCCCGTCTCTCTCTCTCTCTCTCTCTCTCTCTCTCTCTCTAGCTGAGCCATTTAAATAGTTCAGTTTTGGTTTTTAATAACAAATTGGTCATTATTTTGTTTCCTTTCTTTATTAATTTAATTTAGAAATATTATTGGAACATCTTATTTTTGTTAAATTCAAGTTTTTTTTAAATACCAAGCGGCTAGCGCAAGTTTGATCAGTGTATCCTTCTCAAATAAATAACTAAATTAACGTCATAATATTTTAAGAATAAAGTCAAAATTACGATCATGAAATCATGTTACATTGCCTGAAGTTAAAGTTAAAATTACACCTGTATACTCTGCCAAAAAATAATAATAATAAGTGTGGCATCCAACCTGTCATTCTTCACATTTAACACGAAAAATAGCACAAATATTTTGCATATAAATATAATATATCAACCAGTGGAATATTAAGTTATTATTTCAGTAAAACACTAATAATTTGAATGCAAGGAGCTCGTCACGGCTTCATTAATGGGAAACAGGACGTGAAGGTGGCAGAGAAGCACTCTGTGAAGTGCATCGTTTTGTTAACTTTGGTTTATTATTTTGAGTTGTTTGGGACGCTGTAACAAACGGCCCTCTCGCAATATATTGCGTAACATTTATTGTTCACGCAATCAGCCTGCACGTATCAGAAGTTCCGTTCTCCAGCATGGTTAGCGCTCACACTATAGTGTGTGTGTATGTATTGTGTACACACTATGTATGTGTGCCGCGCCCGAGTGCCGACAGTGCAGTTTGTGTGCAAGCACGGAACAGAAAATGCTCTAAAATAAAACAAACAAATATCCTGTTGATCTGTGCATCTGTACTCCAGTATATAAATTCAATATAGATTAATTATTGCTAAAGTTACTTGCCAAGAAGGGTAGTTTGACATACTTCATGTATTTGCCCGTTCAGGCGGCTCGCGCGTGTCAGAGACGCGGCTGTCTGTGCTCGCGCTGTTCACACAGAACAGAACACAGCGAGCATGTACTGAAAGGAGTTGTCTTTCGCGCCCAAATGCTTTTTAATCACTTACATTTTGGTGGTGGGCGGAGATTGCTCTAGGCCACAGAGTGTTGAGCTCAGACAGGCTGCATCGAGCCAAATTTAATAGCATTTAAAAATTAAATAATTTCACCTGTATTATTTATTCACCAATAAATAATGTCACATGTAAATAGTATGTTTGTTTACATAATAAAACAATTAAAAAAATATATATAATTATCGGCAAATCTGTTTTGAAAATGGCCGATATCGATAATCGTAAAAATGCTTAATACCGGCGCCGATAATCGGTCGACCCCTACTTTCTTCTATTGTATTTATTTTCTGCTATTGCTTGTAGTTTGGTTATCTGTAGAAAATATGTTTAGCACTGAGCCCATAGTAGCATTTTTAGATTTATGTTCATGTTATATATTTTGGTGGCATTTGTGAGTTAATATAAATGTAGATGGTTGTTTAAAATAGGTATATAATATGATAATATCGATATATCGATTGATATACTCCTGTATCGAATCGTATCGTAAAAATGTTTGAGGAATCGGCAAATATCGTATCGCTGGGTATGAGAATCGATATCGAATCGAATCGTGAAAAACCATCCAATTTACACCCCTACTCTCTTGTAGGGTCTCCATTCGTCACTCAAATTTTTGAACACTGGTGAACATGTCTTGATATTTCTGGAATCAGGTGATTTCTTGAGCACTGTTCAACAAGCCGCAAAATTGGTCGTCTTCGATCACCCTTAGTGGCCAATATACCAAAGACCCACTTTTTTCTTCCCCATGATTCGCCAACTCTTCCTTGTCCATACTAAGATAAATAAGAAATAACATTGAATAAGTGCTTGCTTTTACTTTCCCTGTGAGAAGTGTTGTATTAACACCATTACACTTCTGTCTCTGATGACAAACTAAATATGCAAGATAACATTACAGTGTAAGTACATTTTAGATCTTCCTTTTGTCTTTTAATTATTCAATTAAATAACTGTCAAGAATAGACAGCATAACTTTTGCTCAAGCAAAACTTTCTGATGAAGGACATAAAAGGGACATAGTGTGCATATTTTCTACAAGTTTCAATGATGAAATGTCTGTAATATACTTTAGTTAAAATTCCTCAATAATTGTATAAAACAACTCCTTTTTCCCCCCTGTACACAGTGACCCGTTTCAGTGCATTTGTCTTTAAATGATAATGAGGTACTGCTCACCCCACCGTTCTCTTCCTTGGGACGTGCCAACACAAGACGTGAAATTAATTGCAGCCTTGGATTCTGTATGTAATACATTTATGAAGCTATTATTTCAGCTTTGGGAATCATTTATTAAAGATTCAATATTGATATTTATAAAGTGATATAATCTTTAACTTATGATTTATACTTTATTAATGCCTTGTCCAGCGACCATTAACATCAGTATATCTTTAACAATTTTGTTTATCTTGCTTCGTGGCCAACGATAAAACAAACAAAATTAGTACTTTATCAAAATTGAGCTAGGTAACACGATCTTTGGCAAATAGTTTAAAACTTAGTTTATTCAAATAGTTTATTCTACAATACATGAACTAAACTTAATAAAACACATATAAACATACGCACCCACACATACACACACACAAGGAGTTTTGGGGTTTGAAGAGAGAGTTTTAAGGCTAGCACTCTTTTGCTATCTCGTATCTTTAACTAGAGGAAGCTCACAGCAGAGACTTTGCTATTTTTTTGCGTACAGATCAAATCATCAGTTCAGTAAGAATAGAGATTTGTTTGATTACTTGCTTTAAGTTGAGATGGACAGCTGGTGTTTCTGCGTGTTCCTGGAAACCTCCGGTGGCTGACGTCGTTGCGTGGTGTCACTGGGGAACCCCTCTCGTGATTGGCGGTTGCCTGGTTCCTTTGTGACGCGATGACTCTGCTGGAAAGTTTGTTTAACTTCTTATGACTTTGACAAAGTCTATGAGTTCTTTAGATCAGGGGTCCCCAAACTTTTTTTTGCGAGGGCCACATAATTTGTCCTTGTTTAATGGGGGGCCGGTTTGGTTTATGGCAAAAAATTGCATGGGCAGGAGTGACTACTAGTATTATTGTTAAGATTTAAATTTTATTTATTATGCCTCCTATTGCTAGAATAGTTTATTATTTTGTGCACCGTACAAACAAATTATCAATACTTTTCAGTGCTATTCAAAATCAAAACATTTACATATGCATATTAATTAGTGTGAACTGTGGGCTTGCTTCTGGGTGGTGAGATGTCCAATGTCACAGCCAGTCTCAAAGTCTGATGCAAATGTTCATCAGTGAGTCTTGATCTCATCAGAGTTTTCATCAGTTTCATGAATGAAAAGGTTTGCTCACAGATATACGTGCTGCCAAAAAGTGTGGACATCTTCATTGCATGCCTTTTGATGTTTAGGTATATATTATTAGGGAGGGCAGCATATAATTCAATGAGACCGTTGGGCTTAAATGCGTCCTTCAGAACATCACAGTTCTGTAACTCAGCCAACTCAAACTGATAACAAGGCAAGGCTTCGTCAATGTCGGCAGCGAAGGGGTTCTGGAAAAGACGGATTTCTTTAGCGTGGACATGTAGCTCACGGAATTGCACGTCAAACTCCGCCTTCAGCTCGCGCGTGTCACCATCACGATGACACGTTACGTTGAACATAGGCTACCGTACTGTTGGTATGTGAATTTTAAAATTAATTAAGCTACGTTAATAACTAAGTTAAAGTAAATTTTTGTTTGAAAGCCAACCCTTATTATAAAATACCATAATGATACAAGTAAAACATATATTAAAAATAAAATTTTAAAATGACAAAATATGTCTCTGGCATTGTTCAGAGGGCCAGTCCAAATGTGGGGGAGGGCCGCATTCGGCCCGCGGGCCGTAGTTTTGGGACCCCTGCTTTAGATTGGCAGTCTGATGGTAAGGCGGTGATTGTGCACTTCCAGCGCGACCAGTGGAGATGAAGCCGAAGCTTCCAGCAAGTCAGCAAGCAGCGAGTGAGAAGAAAAAGCTAAAGCTAAAAGCTGTAGTGTCCAGTTTAAACAGTCCAATTTGGGTCCACCCACGGACAGCTGTCCCAATCAGATTGTTCTTGTGGGGCGGAGCCCCGCCCATATTGTTCCTTATGGACATACCTAATCTACTCTGTGATCTTCCATGTGGAGAATTCTAAGAGTTTAATACTTATGTAAAAAGTGTTATCACATGCTTACCCATTTATAATATCACCAAATCTGTTGCACCACTGATTCGTATTTATCACGACCATTTGTATGAAACTAAACACTAGTTATAACTTTACAGGGAACAGTAATATGTCATAGGTTCCACTACACAGCAAGCTTATACAAGACATAAAATACAACCTTAATATATATCGTTTCTTGAGTAACCATTAACTGTCTTTTACCATAAAGTCCACAACTGTCTGCTCGTTCCTTGTCTGCACAAGAACGGGAGAGCGCCCTTTCCTGTAATGCAACAGAGAAACGGGTGGTGTCCGGGGTCAGGAAGTAATTTCAGTGGAGATTTGTTGAGCGTCTGCATCAACGTATATCCCACGTTGTTGATTAAATAATACATTTAGGTGTTAAACGATCAGGGGATCTCGGGAGTGTCTGCCGCTGTAACATTTTCCAGATGCACCGTTCTTTGTACTATTGCTTACTCTAACGTTATTTATGGTAAGCCAGTCAGAAACAACATTGAAGTTCTGTTTCTAAGTGGATCTGGGAGCAAAGGTCATTTATTAGGTCGCTTAAGCATGTGGCTCTATAAATCTCTCCCTTCCTGTGTCTTTTTCAGAGATTAGCAAAGGGGTCCTCCAGACGGAGCGGCGCCACTATTGGAGTTGGTTGCTTTTTAATGACTCGCAAATGTTAAACAAAATAATCTTATCGTGTTCTTTTGATGTGTGAGAGTCCAAGCTAAGATGGGCCTGTCCACTCAAGTGCTACAGCTGGGAGGCACTCTTTCCACTTTGTGAATTCGCAAACCACAGTGAGAATGTATTTGTTACCTCGCATTGACCGTGGCAGGGGTCCTACCCAGTCTATTTGGAGGTCTGACCATGGGAAGGTCATTCCTTTCCTTTGTAGTGGCTCTCAGTGGTTTGGATTTGCTGGTTGGAACTGTTAACACACTAGGCATCCCTTGACGTATTCCGCTACGTCTTTTTGCATGCCAGGCCAGTATGCTACTTGCTTGAGTGTTTCATAGGTGGCCTTGACACCGTGGTGTCCTGCACATGGTGCATCGTGTGCTTGTGGCAGCAGGCAGCATGTGCTTGATGGAGTGAAGCGTGCGGAGCTCCGAGGACGTGTTGAGGTCGGAGGTGGAAATGGGATGAGTTAATGGGTCAGAAACGTGAGCTGCCATAGTTCAAAGTGATGGATCTGCAGTTTGGAGGGTGAGGAGATCGTCAGCAGTGAACTGAGGTGATAGGGCAATGTGGGAGGAGGCAGGGGTATGCGCGCCAGTGGCGTGCTGGCGGCGGGTTACTGCTGCCAAGGAAGGGTTGGGTGGGAGGGCATGAAATGTCCAGGACTCTCCATGTAATGCACCTGCTTTGGCGAGGGCATCATTTTGGTCATTTAAGTCTTCATCTTGTCCTGGTTGACGTGAATGACCTCGAACTTTTTTCCAATAAACAATTATGTCATGTTCAGTGACAATGACATCGCTTGCTTGGAAGAGTTCCTGGGACTTGACAGGCTTGTTGTTAGCTGTCTTGAATCCATTCTGTTTCCAGCCAACTAAATGGCATGTGAAGCTTAGACGGGCATAGTTTCAATCGTATACAGATGAGGAGTTCTTTGATATTGTGGGATGCAGCCATTTGTAGTGTGATGAGGACGGCTGCTATTTCAGCATATTGCGATGAGCGAGAGCCTAATTTGAATTGTCGGGGTTGACAAGGGTCGTTGTTGAGCCAGATCATTCCCGCTCCAGCTTGTAAATTACCCTTGTGGTTGTAAGAGCAGCCATCGACATATGCTGTGGGCATTCCTTCACACACATTCTCCTCAAAGTACCTGGGATTCGTCAGTTAAGGTTGTGGCGGTTCTTTAGGTTCCGCTGGTGTGTGCAGTGTGTCCGTTGAACAGTTTTGTCAGGCCGCTAACTTGTTTCCAAGTGAGGATTTGTGGTTTTGGGCATATCTTGCCTCAACGTTCCGTCATTGGAGTGTCATTAGCCAGGTAGCTATGTGTGCGTTGGTCACCACGCCCTCTCTGATTCGTTGACTGTTGAGGAAGGTGACTGGCTGGTGACAAGGCTCGATGATGACTTTCTGTGCACCGATGTAATTAGAGAAACGCTGAATGGCCCACACAGTGCAAAGCAAAGCTTTTTCACTGTTAGAATTCTTGAATTCTGGGGGAAGCAGCGTTTTGCTGGCATAAGCGACCACTTGCTTGCTGGGTCTGAGTAGGCAAGGCACGGAGCAGAGCACAGGTGCTGTTTGAGCTGGCTCATAGTTGTGTCCTGGGCTCCCGTCCAAACAAAGGGTTCATCCTGTTTCAGGAGGGAAGTTAGTGGTCGTGCGATGTCAGCATAGTTTTTGATGAACTGTCGTGAGTAATTGCACACTCCCAGAAAGCTTCGCAGCTCAGAGACGTTAGTTGGCATATTTATACTTTGGATTGCTTGGGTACGGTTAGATTGTGGCTCAATGCCGTTTCTTCCGACAAGCAGTCCGACATAATTCACCTTGGTCTTGCACCATTGTCCTTTGTGAAGGGTGATTTTAGCTTCTGCAATTGTCAGCTGGTTTAGGACATGATCGATTTCCTTGAGGTGGTCTTCCACACTTGAGCTTTTCATTAAGACATCGTCTACGTAGACGAGGTTGCCTCTGACTCTGGCATCAGGGCATGCTTTGTTAAGGAAAATGTTGAATTCTGCTGGTGAGTTGGCATAGCCAAAGGGGCACCATGTGAAGGTGTACTGTCGATTGCCAAAGGTGAATGCCAGCTTATGTTGGTCATCGGGGAGGACAGGGATTGTCCAGATCCCGGAGGCAACATCCAGTGTGGACAGGATCACTGAGCCTTTGATCTTTGGAATTTCTTGGCCCAATTGAGTCATAAGCTATCGTGACAATGGTACTTGCTGATTCAACTTGCGATAGTCGATGATGGGATGCTATTTGCCATTGGGTTTTAGGACTGGGAGTCAACAATTTCTTGCACTGGCTCATATGACGCTAATGGAATCTTGTACTGGCGCACAAATGTGGGTGGCGCATTTGGGTTTTGTTGGGATGCGCACCGTGTGGATGGTGGTCAGGCCACAATGCAGGGAATCCTTTGCGAAGGAGACCTTGTACTTGTGCAGAACCTCATTGAGTCCTTGGCGATCCACTTCATTGTGGAGGGCATCCGCCTCACTCAAGATCTGTTGAATTTGTGCACTGAACCCGGCGTAGGGTTCTTCTGCAGTTAAGACATTTGAGGGGCTTTGGGCCCCGATTGTCACCTGTGTAGGTGATTCTGTCGCAGGCTGTGTTGAGACAGCGAGGTGAGTGTCATCTGTTAGTTCTGAATGACAGGCACTTTCTCTGGACACCGGCAGAATTGAGGTGATGGCAATGATTTCATGAGGTTTTGTGAATGTTATGGTGTCATTGTATTCATCTGATATCATCTAGTTGGGCTGGTATGGGGCCTATGACAGGTACCGATAGTTAAAAGTCATGGAACGCTTGGTGGATGAGCCATCCCAGGTGAATGGCTTTGGGAACGTGGATGTCTTGGGCCGTACAGTTGTTGAACAACACATACACAGCACGAGATGACACTTCAATGAGAGGTGTGGCTTCCAGGGTCTGTCCGAATTTTAGGCAGGTCCTGGAAGGTTGGAAGAAGCCTAGCTTACTGTTGAGAGTTTGGCCAGGTCACATGTTGAGGCGGACGCTGACTATTCTGTCCTAGATGCGTGTTCCATCTACGCAACACTGACAGATAGCTAACAAGTCAGAATTCAGAAAAGGGCAGACGCAGGAGTAAAGTTGAACGTTTTACTGTTAGGTTCTTTCCTCTTCCATTTCTTATTCTTTTCTTTCTTGTAAAACTGAAACATATGAAGATTACAAATGTCTTGTTACAGAGAGTTCACAAATAAATGTGAACGAATTTACATTATTTACAATGTTATCTGAACACACATAACAAAGGGCTATATTCGTGCTCTGCTTAGTATTGTTATCACCGAAGAGTAGTTCGCTTTAAACTCTAACTTATGAATTTCACATTTATACATGCATATACATTCTTACAAACACTGAAGAAAAGTAATACACTTACAGGCAAAGCCTTTCCAAGGCACAAAACACAAAGGAAACAGAGTAAAAAACTTCTTGGACAACCGCATATAGAGAATTTTGGAACACTGCGATTATTTCCTGGTTAACCTCTAACCCCAAGTCACATGGTCTAAATCAACCACTAAGAAAATAGCTCACAATATCAATGTTCTTTGTTGGTACACCAAACTGCCACAAGATGGTGCTAAAAAATAACAAACGAATGCATGACATGACACTCCCCACCTGGTATTGTTCAGATACCACTATATATAATCAGCTGAGATATAGGGAATGTCCACACAAGAAGTCCTTACAAAGTTTCAGTCCTCTGCTGGCATGAGGAGAATTGTTTCGGATATAGGTCTAAGGAATGTCTTGATTGTCCCACTTCTTGCAACTCTTAGTTCAACTGTTCTCACCCTTTTGTCACTGCTGAAGAAAATCTTGGTTACAAGAGCCATAGGCCATTCGTTATGCTTGGCTTGAGCATCCTTAAGAAGGACTACATCACCCTCTTTTAAGTTTCGTCGTTCCTTTTGCCATTTGCTTCGGCTTTGGAGTGTTGTGAGGTATTCACGCCTCCATCTGTTCCAGAAAGTGTTGGCGAGATGTTGTACTCGTCTCCACTGTTGTCTGTAAAGATTGGTTTCCTTAAATTCACCAGGAGGCGGAGGAGTGTATGACCCTTTTGAGTTAGAAGCATAGCTGGCCAACAAGAAAGGTGAGTCTGGGTCTGTAGAAATAGGAGCAAGAGGTCTTGAGTTAACAATTCCTGTAACCTCTGCCATCAGAGTAGACAACACTTCATGTGTCAAGCAGGAAGGACTAATCTGTTGAAGCATAGAATCCAGTATGCGCCTGGAGACTCCAATCATCCGCCTCCCAGGCACCTCCCATATGGGATGCGTGAGGAGGATTGAAGACCCATGTACAACCTTCTCCACTAAGGTACCTCTTCACGTTAGGCTCTCGAGAGTCAGCAAGCACAATTTCCAGCTCCTTACAGGCTCCTACAAAATTGGTCCCACAGTCAGAACGGATTTGTTTTGCAGGTCCTCGCACGAGTGGTCATACAAGTGAAAAGAACAGTCCATCTTTTGCTTTGAGCTTGTCCTCCTCGCGTGCGCCTTGCAACAACTGTCCACGGTCCAAAAACATCAAGACCAACGTACGTGAATGGTGGTTCAGTGCTTAGGTGATCGATGGGTAGATCAGCCATCTTCTGCTCCGTTACCTTCCCACGAAGCTTGTTGCATATGACACACTTGTGTAGGATGCTGTTGATAAGCTTCCTGACACCCACAATCCAATACCCTGCGTTGCGGATAGCGGATTCAGTTAACACACGACCCTGATGTTTGACTCGATCATGGTAATGCTCCACAAGTAATTTTGCAACATGACTCCGACCTGGAATAATCAAAGGAAACTTCTCATTAAGATCCAGTGTTGCATTCTTAAGCCGCCCTCCTATCCTGAGAAGCCCTCCATTGTCCAGGTAAGGGCTCAGCTTTCTCAGAGGACTGTTCCTTGGAATGTCGTTTCTCTCGACAATGCATTTAAGCTCTTCTTTGTAGGCTTCTCTCTGTACACTCTTTATTATGGCTGTTTCTGCTTGTAACAATTCTTCCACTGAGCGAGGCTTTGAGCAGTGATGCCATGATCTACAGGTATTGTGATGATCATTCGCCTTGTAAGCCTGGACGATGTGTATGATGGAAGCTATGGCTCTAATTAGAGACCTCCAAGAAGAGAATCGTTCAAAGCGTTGACATCTGAGGGAAGAACCATCAGTGGATAGAGTGGTTACAAGAGAACAAACCTCTGTGTCTGAGTCTGGCTCGATGAGATCAAACCTCTCTTCCTCCGATGATGAACTTTGCTTTGCTTGTAACAGGAAAGCAGGTCCTGTAAGCCAAGTGGTGGTGCTCAACAGATCTGCTGGTACAGAGTGGCGTGGTCTGCAGGGTTATGCTCAGAGAGATATAATGCCACTGTGTTGGGCTTGACACCTTCCTGATACGCTGCACTCTGTTGGCAACGTATACATAAAAACGTCTGCCTGGTTATTGATATATCCCAGGACAACTCTGCTATCCGTGTAAAACTCCACAGCATCTAGAGAGAAGTCCAGCTCATCCATGATTGTCTCTGCTAACTCTGCAGCTAAAACCGCAGCTCCCAATTCCAATCTGGGAATCGTATGAGCAGCTTGTGGAGCTAACTTCGCCTTCCCTAGGACGAACCCAGTGTGACATGCACCTTCTTCGCTGATGACATGAAGATATGCCACTGCTGCTATCGCTCTGACAGAAGCATCTGAGAAAACATGTAGTTCCTTTCTCAGGGCTGTAGAGAGGGTACTATCGACATATGCTCTTGGAATATCCAGCTTTTTGAGGCCTTGTAAAGATTTCCTCCATGCCTCCCATGCTTCTTCTTTATCTTCAGGGAGAGGAGAGTCCCAATCAAGAGCTTCACTTGAGAGTTCTCTTAACAGGAATTTTCCTTCCGATAATGATAGGGGCAACGAACCCAAGAGGGTCAAAGAGACTGTTCACAGTAGCAAGTATCCCTCTGCGAGTAAAAGGTTTCTTGATATCTGTTACCTGAAAGGTGAATGTGTCTCTCTTCACATCCCAGCTAAGTCCGAGACTACGTTGGATGGGAGTAGGATCAAATCAAATCAAATCAAATCACTTTTATTGTCACATCACCACAGCACAAGTGCCTTGGTGAGTGAAATTCTTACGAGCGTGCTCCAGACAGTGCAAAAAAAAAAAAATTTTTTTACATATGGACAGTACATATTTACAGACTGTACAGAAGACAATGTGCAAAATACACATACATTTACTCAGTACACATAGTGTACTATAAAGACATACTTAGTTATCAACTACACATTATACACCGTATGTACACATCTACATTATGTACACTATCTATACATTATGTAGTCTATACATAGTAATAATGTGAAGGTGCAACAGATTATAAATTAACAGCAGATTGGTTGAGCAGCAGATGGTTGTGCAAAGGTGCAACAGATTATGCATATGCAGTGTCGTGGATGTGGTTTTTGTATGGTGTCCAGTGATAGCAGATGTGTTAGTGCAGTGTGTGCGGGTAGTCCGGTAGAACTGTGTTAAAGTGCAGTGCATGGCATGTTGTGTGAGTGGGAGTGTGTTGTAGGGTGGGTAATTTCTGACTGTTCATTAGCCTGATAGCCTGAGGGAAAAAGCTGTCCCTCAGTCGGCTAGTGCGGGATCGGATGCTACGGAAACGTCGCCCTGAGGGCAACAGATAGAGCAGACTGTGGGACGGGTGGCTGGAGTCTTTGATAATCCTCCGGGCTTTCCTTGTACACCGCCTGGTGTAGATATCCTGGAGGGAGGGAAGCTCACCTCCAACAATGTGGCGGGCAGTTCGCACGACCCTTTGCAGAGCCCTGCGGTTGCCAGCGGTGCTGTTTCCAAACCAGGCGGTGATACAGCCGGTCAGGATGCTCTCCACAGTGCAGGTGTAGAAGGATCTGAGGATTCTGGGGCTCATTCCAAACTTCCTCAGCCGTCTCAGGAAGAAGAGACGCTGATGTGCCTTCTTCAGCACTGCATCTGTGTGAGCAGACCATGTGAAATCCTCGGTGATGTGAACGCTGAGGAACTTAAAGCTGCTCACCCGCTCCACAGGTGTCTTGTCGATGGTGATGGGTGTGTGTTCTCTGCTCTGTCTCCTGTAATCCACCACCAGCTCCTTGGTCTTGTCGATGTTGAGTGAGAGGTGGTTCTCCTGACACCATTTAGTCAGGGTACTCACCTCCTCTCTGCAGGCCGTCTCATCGTTGTCGGTGATCAGGCCTATCACCGTTGTGTCATCAGCAAATTTGACGATGACATTGGAGCTGTGTGTAGCTGTACAGTCGTGTGTGTACAGGGAGTACAGGAGTGGGCAGCCCTGCGGTGCACCAGTGTTGAGGGTCAGGGGAGATGATGTGTTGTTGCCCATTCTGACCACCTGACTTCTGCCTGTCAGGAAGTCCAGGATCCAGCTGCACAGAGATCTGTTCAGTCCTAGAGTCTGGAGCTCGCAACCAGTGTGGCAGGCACTATGGTGTTAAATGCCGAACTATAATCCACAAACAGCATCCTCACATAGGTGTTCTTATTTTCCAGGTGGGAGAGAGCAGTGTGCAGGGTGAAGGCAATAGCATCGTCTGTGGAACGTTACTGCGGTATGCAAATTGTAGTGGGTCCAGTGAAGCAGGCAGCACAGAGCAGATGTGTTCTCTGAAGCTTCTCAAAACACTTGCTGAAGATGGGGGTCAGAGCAACGGGCCTCCAGTCATTCAAGCATGTGATTTTATTTTTCTTTGGTATGGGCACAATGGTGGATTTTTTGAAGCATGCGGGAACCACAGACAGAGAGAGGGACAGATTGAAAATATCTGTAAAAACCCCGGCTAGCTGGAAAGCGCATGCTTTGAGCACACGGCCTGGTGTACCAGGCCGTGTGCTCAAGAACGGATCTGACACGCCAGAATGTAGCGGAGGCAAATCGGAAAGAGAAACTTTAAATTTAGCTGACTACGCCACCCTGTATACCAGGGAAAACTATAAATTGATCACCTACAAAGGGCACAGGAATGTGGTTTCAAGAACAGAGGCCGGAGATGTGGATACCAAAATACAAAAGCTTTATTTCACAATATTCAAGCACTAGTCTTAAAAAAAGCATTAGAATGTGGACCTGAGTAAATTACATCCAAGTTGAGATCTTTGAACCCTTTTGCATGATCTTGAACCGGGAATGCGTTCATTACTTCCTTACTATTAGAGGCGAACTTGTGCAGTCTCAAATTCGAAGTGGCTAGCATCTCCTTAGTTCGTGTCAACAGGTCGATGGCCCTTGCAGCTGTGGGAGTCGACAGAAGTCCATCATCGACGTAGAACTCTCTCTCTACAAAGTGTTTGGCATCTGAACCGTCCTATTTTTCACCATGTGCTGCTGCACGTCAGAGTCCATAAATGGCTACAGCAGGAGATGGACTATTTCTGAATACATGCACCCTCATGCGGTGTTCAATGATCTCTTTACTGACATCGTTATCCTTAAACCAGAAGAAACAAAGGAAGTCTCTATCTTCCTCTTTCACAATGAAGCTGTGAAACATCTGTTCGATGTCCGCAGTTACAGCTATCAGCTCCCTTCTGAAACGCAGTAAGACACCTAAGAGACTATTATTTAAGTCTGGACCAGAGAGAAGAACATCGTTCAAGGAGACGCCCTGTGTTTGCGCACTGGAGTCGAAGACAACTCGGATCTGACCGGGCTTCTGCGGGTGGTACACCCCAAAAATAGGTAAATACCAAGATTCTTGACCTTCTCGAAGAGGAGGGACTACTTCAGCATGGTCACAATCAAAGATGTTCTGCATGAAGGTAACAAAATGAGACTTAATCTCAGGCTTCTTTTCCAGTGTGCGCAATAGAGAAGTTAGGCGGGTTAATACCTGGTCTCTATTATTAGGGAGTCGCTGGCGGGGTGTCCTGAATGGAAGTGGTGCGACCCAACTATTGTTCTCATCCATAAACATCTCTCTATCCATGATTTCCAGAAAACATCTGTCATCAATAGACAATCCAACTTTGTTATCATCCTTTGACCTCTCGAAGATAGTATCCCCTATGGCATAGTCATTGTAGATGAAGGTGTCACATGCCAGAGCTATCTCAGGCAGAGGCTTGACGTCAAACTTCTCTTTGACTCTAAGTTTGTTGGGACATGGAGGAAGTAGAGACTTGATGTGTAGTTTTATACTGGGAACCTTGAGTCATCCACTTCTCTTGCAAACTATGAGGTAACTTATCCACTATGGGAGCTACACCACGAGCAGTGTCAAGATAGAGAAGTCCAGGTAGATAGCCTTCGTGTTTTGCAGACACGACTTCCTGTAGAAGATCACCAAGTTCTCTAAGCATTTTCATATCTCTATTACCAATCTTAGGAAAGCTGTTAATTCTGTCAAAAAGAGATTTCTCTATAATCTCTGGAGAACCAAAACAATCTTCCAAGCGCTCCCAAGTCCTTCTTAAGCCTGTGTCTGGGTTACTTGTATGCACAGCTCTGATACTTCGCACATGATGTGAAGACTGTTCTCCCAACCATTTCGAAAGAAGGTCTAACTGTTCAGTGGCTGACAGGTGTAACTCTTGAATCGCGTTGACGAAAGATGACTTCCACGCCCAATAATTCTCAGGACGATCATCAAACTTGAAAAGACCTGAATTAACAAGCTCTCTGCGTGCTAAAAACCTAACTATCTCACTCACATTAGCTTCGTTCTTGAATGATGGCTGTGGTGTTGTCTTATATGGTGAAGAGGTGAATGGCGGCACTTGGAATTTATGGCAAGATGTTTGCACTGACCTCTGAGGCCTCTGCATCTTGTTCTCAGTATCAGGCTTATTGTAAGAATCTCTGACATCACTAGCCAAAAAACGATGCCGCCTTGGTGGTGTTTCAGACTCCAACACATGGACAATAGGCTCTAGAGGTAATTGATGTGGTTCATCTCCAAGAGGTGGCGATAACTCCAGTTGAGACTGACGCATGATGTAATCACGGGTGCGATCAGAAATTTCTCTTACATCGGAAATCCTTTCTCCAAGCTCACTTTCTGCCGCTGCCTCCAACACTTTCGCCTCAGCGAGGGCTGCTGCTACCTCACTCTCTTGCTTTAGTGTTGCTAGGGTCGCTTCCATGCGAGCCTCTGTCACTTTCAGTTGAGCTTTTTCGATCAAGATTTCAGATTATTTTTTAAGGAATTCAGCCTTGGCCCATGCGGCTTCCAACTTAGCACGAGCTTTGGCAGCAGCTATACTAGCTGATGAGCTTCTCGATCTATTAGTCGATGCAGAGGCTATAGATCTTGTTTCCAATGCTTGGCTTTGCTCTGTAGCTTTCTCAACCTCCGTAGCTTTCACTGCCATCATGTATCGCCGATACAGTCTAGGAGTGCAGGACGTGATGATGAGTGAGGAATAATAGAGGTGAAGCTTGCTTTCTTTAAACTGTAGTGCCCGCCTTGAGGTTGCCTTTTACTATTCTGTCCTAGATTCGTGTTCCATCTACACAACACTGACAGATAGCTAACAAGTCAGAATTCAGAAAAGGGCAGACGCAGGAGTAAAGTTGAACGTTTTACTGTTAGGTTCTTTCCTCTTCCATTTCTTATTCTTTTCTTTCTTGTAAAACTGAAACATATGAAGATTACAAATGTCGTGTTACAGAGAGTTCACAAATAAATGTGAACGAATTTACATTATTTACAATGTTATCTGAACACACATAACAAAGGGCTATATTCGTGCTCTGCTTAGTATTGTTATCACCGAAGAGTAGTTCGCTTTAAACTCTAACTTATGAATTTCACATTTATACATGCATATACATTCTTACAAACACTGAAGAAAAGTAATAAACTTACAGGCAAAGCCTTTCCAAGGCACAAAACACAATGGAAACAGAGTAAAGAACTTCTTGGACAACCGCATATAGAGAATTTTGGAACACTGCGATTATTTCCTGGTTAACCTCTAACTCAAAAGTCACATGGTCTAAATCAACCACTAAGAAAATAGCTCACAATATCAATGTTCTTTGTTGGTACACCAAACTGCCACAAGATGGTGCTAAAAAATAACAAACGAATGCATGACATGACACTGACACTCTTGTTGTAGGCATGTATTGTGGCTTCTTGCTCCGTGATCATATCGCATGCGTCTGGCATGGTTTGACCGGATTGGAGGTTCTTGAGTTTGACTGAAGTTGTCAGTTAGTGTGACAGGAGAGCCCATATGATATTGTTAACGGTATTAATGCAAGCATTGAGCCAGACCATGATATCCGCTCTAATGTAGATGTCATGAGGCAGGTCTGAAATGACGAGGAAGTAGTGACTCAGATGTGAGCACAGATGATCTTTGAGGTGGTCATGGTTGTCGACCAGGAACTGAGAGGGAAGCAGCTGTGCTTGGCGACATGTGGTAGACTCTGATGTCTTTGCTTCAGTGTTCTGAATAGCTTCTGGCTGATGGCTGAGTTATCTGCCCACAGGGCTAGTGCAGTGTTGGACACCAATGTGCCTTGGACAACTATTGCAGTCATGATTTGAAGGGGTTCAGCGTTTGATTCAGGCTCCTGCAGTGAGCAGAGGAGAGGGTCCTTGTCCTTGCTGTTTGTGCTTGGTCCAGATCCTGGCTTTGCTACTGCATCATCGTTCAGTGACTTAGGGGCGTTGTCTGTGACTTGACACTGCGACTCATTGGAGTCTAATGACTGGCAGGTTAGAGGCTCACAGACTTGTGTCCAAATGTTTAGGTGCTTGAAGTCTATTAGAGGTTCGAAGTGATTAAGCAGATCTTTCCCAATGAGGAGTGGATACGTGTTGAGTGTTGAAACGTATACTGGATGGACAAGGTCCATGGGTCCCACTGTTAGATGAATTGGGGCCACATGTTTTAGTTTTAGGCCCGTATGGGGGTATGCTTGGAGGTTGAGTTCGCACCTTTGGAGCTTGAGGGTTCCGTTAGTCCTCTTCGTTGTTTCTTGGACTTCCTTAAGAAGTTCTGTAGACATTAGAGTCCATGGGTCCCACTGTTAGATTAATTGGGGCCACATGATTTAGTTGTAGGCCCATATGGGAGTATGCTTGGAGGTTCAGTTCGCACCTTTGGAGCTTGAGGGTTCCGTTAGTCATCTTCGTTCTTTCTTGGACTTTCTTGAGAAGTTCTGTAGATATTAGAGTAATGTCGGCTCCCGTATCGAGAAGGGCTTCGACTCTGAGGTGTCATTCGATGATGATGGAGAGGCAGGGCTCGAAATCGCGACCATTTTGGTCGCATATGCTCCCGAAATGTAATCTGTGCGACTCCAAAATATATTTGGGAGCATTTGTGCGAGTGCAAATAATTGCTGTGGTGCGACCTCTACAGTTCTCTGCTAAACGTTCAAGAATTACTGCACAGCATGTGCCACGTGACCGGGAGCTAAAGCAGGTTAAGCTTTTCATTCGCGCGCTGGTCTAAAGTGTGCTTTTTCTGAGCCCGTGCACCCGAAACGCGCGAACTAAAAAGCCTGTCTAACAGCGCCTGATTACTCAACTAAGTTATCTTTTGAGCCAATACTGTCAAAACACACAAGGTTTACATATAGACTCAGTTGGTTATGTTTAAAATGAAATTAAACCGGTGAGTGGAAACGAAGCGTGCCTGTATATTAGATGCGTGCAGCTCTTAAAGGGACAGTATTAAACATGCAGCCGACTGTCATTAAAGGGATAGTTCACCCTACAATTTTATTTCTGTCATTATTTACTCACTGACATGTTGCCCCAAACCTGTATTAATTTATTTCTTGTGGTGAACACAAAATAAGATATTTCAAAGAATGTGGGTAACCAAACAGTTGCTGGTCCACTTGATAGTAGGATATAAAAAAATACTATGGAACTCACTGGGGACCAGCAACTGTTTGGTTTTCCACATTCTTCAAAATAGCATGTATGTTCAGCAGAAGAAAGAAACTCACTCAGGTTTAAAACTAATTTTGAGTGAGTAAATGATGGTATTAATATAAAACACTATGACAGAATCGACAGACAGATGACCGAATTTATTATTTAATGTTAAAACAACAAAACCATAGAGAAAAACATAACTCGCTACTCTTGACTGAAAAAAACAATACAGTTACTTCAATAGGAATCAATCTATAGTGTTTTATTTGTATTAATTGTTCATTCAATTTCTTGAATGCTCCTACTAAATATGCCTATTGTACCTGATAATTAAACACTGTTTGTATATTATGTGTAGTTGTAATGTGTATCTTTGTTCTTATTTTTTCATAACAAAGATAAAATAATGACAAAGATTTTTTATCTTCGCCCACTTTGGCCTAAATATGTTCCAAGTGTTCTTGGAAACTGTTATTTGAGAGTGAGGTGAAGGAGTGTTGTTCTCTGTGAGGGGAGGCGGCCGTGTGGACGGGGGAGGCTGATCCGAGACCGACCAGATTTGAGCCAGGGGAACCGAGCGTTGCCGAGAGGTTAATCCTCTCGGAGCGTGATGATTTTCCTTGTGAGCAGTCTCGGGACGAAACGCAAAAAAATGCGTTTGAACAGGTCTGTTCCATCGACGGACAGTCTCTCCAGCCGGCGCGGACCACTTCTTATCCCTACTTTGCTATTTTAAAGAATAGGTTGTATCGAGTGATCCGAGACACTCCAAAAAAACAAGCTACAACTCAATTGTTAATACCTAAAGCCATCGGGAAATGCTTTTCCAGGCGGCTCATTGTAATCCCATGGCAGGACATTTGGGAATGGCAGCAACATTAACACGCCTAATGACCCGATTCTTTCTGCCGGGCATTCACGAGAATGAGTGCGCGGATTGTCGTGAATGTCAGTTAGTGAATCCCCCGGCCTCCCCAAAAGCGCCGTTGCGCCCTCTTCTTCTCATGCAGGTCCCTTTCGAGAGAATCGGTGTGGACCTCATCGGGCTATTGGAACGGTCAGCACGAGGGCATCGCTTTGCATTAGTCCTAGTGGATTATGCAACATGATACCCAGAGGCAGTGGCAGTCCGCAACATTTCCGCGAAAAGTGTGGCGGATGCCCTGTTTCGCATAACCTCGCGAGTGGGTATCCCGAAAAAGAGATTCTCACTGATCAAGGCACGGCATTTATATGGTACGTTACACGAGCTTTACGAATTATTGACCATTAAATCGATACGCACTAGCGTCTATCACCCCCAAACGGACGGCCTGGTGGAATTATTTAATTGTACTTTGAAAACCATGATTTGAAAGTACGTTCATGAAGATGCCAAAAATCGGGACAAATGGCTGGAACCCCTTTTGTTCACTGTGTGCGAGGTCCCGCTAGCCTCCACAGGGTTTTCCTCCTTCGAGCTTCTTTACATACGACAACCCGGGGGGTTTTGGATGTCCTGAGGGAGGCTTGGGAGGAGGGACCTAGGGATAGCAAAAATGAAATTCAGTATGTGCCGGACTTAAGAACAAATCTCCAAACTTTGGGGTGGCTCTCAATGGAGAATTTGTTACAGGCCCAGGACAAACAGAGCCGGCTGTACAATCGGGGAACCAGATTTTGCACCGGGAGATAAAGTGCTTGTATTGCTCCCAACTTCTAGCTCTAAATTACTCACTAAGTGGCAAGGGCCCTTTGAGGTCACACGGCGAATGGGGGATCTCAATTATGAGGTGATTCGAACAGACAGGAGCGGGGCGCGTCAAATATACCATCTCAACCTCCTTAAAAAATGGAACGAGGTGGAATCAGGGATGCTGGCGACGGCAATGAGTGGAGAGGAAAATCTCGGGCCAGAAGTGAACCATAAAGTCAAATCACTCGCTCTGGCCCTAGGAGGAGATCCCCTCTCGCCCTCCCAGATCAATGATGTAGCAAAAGTGCAAGCGGAGTTTGCAGACATGATCTCGCCCCTGCCCTTTTTGAACCAATCTTATCCAGCACCATATTGAGACAGAGCCAGGTGTGGTCGTGCGCAGCCGACCGTACCATTTGTCTGAACACAAAAAGAAAGTGGTTCAGTCAGAATTAGAAGCGATGTTGGAAATGGGAGTAATAGAAGAATCCCACAGTGGTTGGGCAAGCCCGATAGTTTTAGTACCTAAAACGGACGGCTCTGTTCGTTTCTGTGTGGATTATCGTAAGGTGAATGCGGTGTTGAAATTCGACGCCTATCCAATGCCGCGGGTTGACGAATTGCTTGATCGGCTGGGTACAGCTCTTTTTTATTCGACACTGGACTTAACAAAAGGGTATTGGCAGATCCCCTTATCGCCCTTATCCTAATCCTCTGTCCGTATGTTGCCTATGCCGCTGCCTATCTAGATGATATCATCATCTACAGTCAGGATTGGCAGCGTCATATGGCGCATCTGCGGGCTGTCCTGCAAGCGCTGAGTGGGGCCGGACTAACGGCTAACCTGAAAAGTCAGGTATCTGGGTTTCCACTTGGGTCATGGACAGGTGCATCCCCAAATTAATAAAACGGCGGGAACAGCGACCTCTCCGCGACCTAAGACCAAAAAGGCGGTGAGGCAGGTCCTGGGGCTGGTGGGATATTATAGAAGGTTTATTCCTAATTATTCGGACCTCACCAGCCCGCTGACTGACCTCACTAAAAAGGAAGTCCCAAATCCGGTCCAGTAGACGGAGCTGTGTCAGCAGGCTTTCACCCAGGTAAAGGCTGCTCTGTGTGGCGGACCGCTATTACACTCTCCTGAATTTTCTTTCCCTTTTTTGCTGCAGATGGACGTGTCGGACAGGGGGCTTGGAGCCGTCTTGTCCAAGGAGATAGAGGGAGAGGAGCGGCCGGTGCTGTACATCAGTTGGAAGCTCTCTAGGAGAGAGACGATGTATAGCACCATTGAAAAGGAGTGCTTGGCAATCCAGTGGGCCGTTCTCACCCTCCCCTATTATCTCCTGGGACGAGAATTCACTCTCTGTTCGGTCCACGCGCCCCTGCAGTGGCTCCACCGCATGAAAGATACCAATGCGTGGATCACCCCTTGGTATCTGTCATTACAGCCCTTTAAATCCAATTCAGTCCTGAGGTGGGGGTATGTGGCGTGGGGGGCGTGGTTCAGCGGGATCTGCAGAGGGAGAGAGGCTTGGGAGACGAGCGGTGAGTAAGTGGGTCAAGAGCAAAGTGATAACACCTGTGTCTGATTGCAGTGATGAGCATGGAGAGATAAAAGAGAGCGTCTGGAGAACATGCGGGGGAGAGAAACGGGAAGGAGAACGTGTGCGTGCACATCGGCTGAAACGCCTAAGAGGGAGATCTATGTGAGAGTGATTAGGAGAGTGAAGACTGTTTAAAGCGCCAAAGCACAACAATTGAGATGTATGTTTATTGTTATTCGTTTGGAATAAAAGCACGTGTCTCCGTAAGCCGACCCTATCCTCTTCCTTCCTTCACACGAACATTGTTACAGTCAGTACCAGAGTGTTTGCTGGATCTATGTATTTGATGACAAGCAGCAAAAGTGAAATCCAAGAAGTGGCCCCTCTCGTTGGATTGAATGAAAAAATTAAGTTCACAATTGATGAAGGTGAAGTCATTGTGCTTGAAGGGAACATTACTTCAGTTGAGGTTGCAATTTCACGTCGATGTTGTCGATGCCAGGCTTGGCAACAAGATTTTGAGGGAAAAGTTCAGTTTCATCGTTGCTTTTGTTGCAAGCGACTGCAGCATGTGCAAGCATATCAACCTACAGTCAATGCCTTGGTGACCTTTGTTTGGTGACTTTGGTGAACGGGAATTGACATTACCAAATACAATTATTAAAAGGTATGTTTAACATTTATTTGTAATTTATTGTAATTTGTAATCACATTTTAATCTAACAGTACATTTTTTTATTCCTCCAAATTATTCAGTCATACAACACATACTAAATTTTGTAGATTGTTCATGGTACAAAAGTATTTCATTGTAATATAATAGTTTTAGAGAATTTGTATAAAAGTAATTATACTACAAGTTGTTAACATGTAGTAAGTTTATAAACTTTAATATGTATTAAAAGAAAAATATTATTTCTAAAGTTATTTTTAAACTATAATAAAGTTAAATTGATAGCTCTGAATTATAATGTAATTTTGAATGGCTGTAGTTAATGGTTAAATATTATAGGGAATTATTTTTATTTTTTAAGGAAAATTATTGCCACCAGTGATACTGGCATTCAGTCTTAAAGATGCCATTAAAAAATATTTTAAAGATAAACTGTCTTTGTTTGTACATTTATTTGAAGATTGAATGTGAAATTTTTGCAATATAAAAGTAGATTTAAAAACTTTAAATGTTAGGTGGGATTAACTATAATTAATTTCAGAAAAAAAAATTTGATTAATTTTTTTTATCAATTGATAGGTAAAATATAATAAACAATGTATAATAATAACGATACAGTAATTACGTGTTCACGATATCATTAAAGCTGTAAGATATGTTGTAATTTGGTATTTAATTGATACATTTATAAATAAATAGCTTAAATCATGGTATATAAGATTATAATATTTTATGACTTGTTTTGTTAATTGAGCTATGAATAATGTTTTGTATTTTGTGCTAAATTTAAAATTGGTTAATTTTATATGTATTTGTGCTTTATACAGGTACGTACAGAGGGAAAACTTTTCTGATCTTTTAAATTAAGCACAATATTTTGAAGAGCACTTGACGAACATGGTGTTCAAGATGTCACTGCAGCGTGATGTTGTGATCTGTATGGAGAAAGTACTTGAAAGAGCCTCGGTGCAAGCCAGACATCCAGATGCAGAACAGATGGAGGGGCCTGATGCAGAATTGGTTGCAGTGGACAGTGTGGGCATAGAACATGCAGGCATAGGTGAGTAGTAATGAAGTACATTGAAAATTTGAAAATAAAGCATTGTACGTATGCTACAGTGAAAAAAATGGTAGATCTACTTTGGGAGCATTCAGTTGATGTTGGTTTAATGAATCATAAAATGTTAACGCAATGAAAAAAATTCAGTTGGGTATTATGTATGTTTCAATTAAATATTTGTAACTCATAAATCCACGTTTGTTTGTTTTTTTGTAACCAATTGTTACATTTTAGGTCTTTAGTGACCTGAACTTATGTACAATAAAGATGCATTTCTTAATGCTGCAATCACTTAAAGTTGTTGTGAAACATTAATAGAAATTAGAATAGAATAAAAATAAGTATAGTTAGTTTACCTTTTTATAGTTGCATGGAATCAGTTTGTACACATTATTATTATTGTTAATCAATATCATTGTCAAAGAACATTTATGGAGTACATTCAGCATGTGGTTCATATTTGTGGTGTTCACTACGTTATAAACAGTAAAGCATATAAAGTCTTTAAAATCATTAGTTTTATTGTAATGTTTATATATTTTTAGTGGCTGAATAGAAGGTAAGGTGAATATAACTACTGAAGTTAAAGTCTACATTGAGATATTTCTAGTTCATAACATTGGTTTCAGTACAATAAATTATGCTAAAATATGAATGTCTTGCACAATATTTAATTTTAAAATGAGAGTAGCATTTCAATTACAGGGATAGTTCACTTAAAAATGTTCTCATTAATTACTCACTCTCTTGTTTTTCCAAATCTATAAGACTTCTATACATATTTAAACACAATTCACATATTTTTTATATAATATGATAAGATTTTGAGCTTCCATAGATAGCATGGATGCCTACATTTTCAAGGTACAGAAACATAGGAGATTGGTAAAATAATTAATGTGATGTTAGTGGTTAAACCGTAATTTTACAAAAGTACGATAATACTTTTTGTGTGCAAAAATTGGGGAAAATTGCTTTTTTAACAATTTGTTTAATCTGTGTTACCCTGGTGACATTTTAGACAATATACACTGAACATAAATGGTGTTTGGTGTTCTTTTTCAAGAGTGTTTGTTTTATGCTGTGCTTTAATTTGAATGAAAACAATGTATGTGTGTGATCAATAGATTCTAACAGAAATATTTCAATTTGTGTTCCAAAGATGAATCGTGGTTTGGAAGAACATGAGGGTGAATAATTAATGACAAAAATTTCCTTTTTGGGTAAACTAAATCTTTTAAGTTGTAAATTATTAAATCCAAAAAGTTTGGCTGTGGTAAATGAGTACATTGTTGTATGTTTTAAGCACTCTTCTGTTTTCAATTATTACTCATCAATTCAAGTTTTATTTAAAAAAAAAAATGTTTATTTTAAACAATGTTTTTAAAGTAAATTAAAAAAAACAGAACACTAAAATCAAACAGCAAGGCATTCAATTGAATCAATTATAGTATTTGCATAGTGTCATAAAAAAAACTGTCAATCAAATATATTGCAGTATCTGGAGTACTGTATATTCAGATAAGTAACATGTTGAATAATCTTATAAGAAACCAGTAAAATATTTCATTTATGGAGATTAATACAGAAGCTAGCATAATTTAGTTTTTTTTTTAACGGATGACAGTTTATTTATATTGTAAGGCTGTAATATACAAAAAAAAAAGTTTTCTTGAATTACAGTTTGTAGAAATTGTCACTTGTTGAGAGGTCAAAGGTAGTCTGGAGATTTGAGTCTACATATAATTAAAACAAATTGTGTAGTGTGTGATGTTCACAGATTATGATTTTTTTTTAGGTTCAGACTTTGAAGGATCTATGCAGTTGCAGGAGTTGCAATATGTTTAGTATGTTCAACAGTTTTATAATGCATATTGATTTATTTTCTCACATGTCATAGTGACAATGCATATGTTTTTGCTTGACTTTATTGTAATTGGAAATAATTTAAAGTGTTTTATTGTCTCATGTTTAATAGTGTAGTATATGATGCCCAGTTTTTGCTTTATGAATATTTATATACTTGGTAAGCATTTGACTGGGTTTTTAAAAAAAATGTTTACATTTTTAAATGTGTTTTGACGTTTAATTGTTATTTTTTTCTTGGATACATATCGCAGGTTTCTTATGGTTTTTATTTGCATTGACAACACTGAGTTTAATTTGATCACTTTTTTTTCTTAAGGAATTTCATGTAATATTTATTCAAATGAGAAGATTTAACAAAACACATATTTTAGATTATGAATTTAGATTAGTGTTTTTCCAAACTTTACAGCTTTTCTAAGAATATGCAACACATGCTCTCTGTGTGCTGGTGGAAGTGTGTTCACCTCTAAGAAGGTGAACTCTAAGAAGTTAGTTTTATTTTTCTCACTCGCACAGAGCGGCAAACTGATGATTTGCTGATATTCTCTGCATCTCCAACGGTGTAAAGAAATGTTCCACTCGCAAAAAAGCGAAGCGCTATACATACAGTCTGTGGTACAGTGAGCGCTTTATTGCGGCGTGAGTTATGTGTAATATATGGCCTCAGTAATCTACAAATATATACAATCCCTTCTCTCGAGAACCTGTAGCGCTCATACAGGTAGCTGTCGGGAAAAGCCAAAGGGTCTGACCTGTCCCTGAAAATACGCTGTCTTTGGAATGCTCTACGTATTATGAGACCTCCCTCATCCACCACCTCATCAATGAAAGGACACGCCATGATTCATGAAGTACGACACATTTGTTGAGGTCCTTATTTATATAGTTTTTATGAGAAACTCACATCCACCAAACAATTTTGATGTTTAAGATGAAAAGTGTGTTGCAGTGGACGAGAAGTGACCCGAATGCTGTTCTAATCCATGGAGATGAACTGTACAGTGCCACGAGAGATGCAGAGAAAATCAACGATCCCACATCAGGCTTCATATGAGTTAATGAGCTGCCAGACACACACACACACACACACAATGAAAAATGTATGATTTTCAATAGACTATGGTGAAACATTTACTGGATTGTTTGGTGTCAATTTTTAATTTAACCAGAAGAGACTCTCTGAGATTAAAAATCTCTTTCGCAGGAGTGTTCTGGCCAAAATGGGCAGCAATACATCGGTTTTATTACAAAACATTACAACACAAACAGAATAGAGACACTTAAAAACAGTTACATATCATTGAATCAATTTCCATTTGCCGAATAACTGTTTTAAAATGATCCAAAGACAGCAAATCTTGTAATTTCGATTGCAGAAGATTCCAGTCAGATGGAGCTGCGTACATAAAGACCTGTTTACCTAATTCAGATCTAACAAGAGGAACAGAGAGTATAACAATTTTGTGAGCGAAGGAAGTATTTCTCAACAATTTTCTGTTTTATAAGACAGCAGAGATATGAAGGCAACATCCGCAAAATGGCTTTATAAATAATTAAATACCAGTGCATTTTTCTTCTGATAAGCAAAGAAGACAAATCTACTCTGTTATACAATATACAGTGCTTACAATCTGAAATAAACCTTAAAGCACCATGATAAATGGTATCTAAATAGGAAAGAAGATATGATGGTGCGAACTGATACACTACATCACCATAGTCAAGTAGAAAAGTAGTAGTAACCAATTTGTTTTAGTCAAGTCAAGTCAAGTCTAGCTTTATTGTCAATTCTTCCACATGTACAGTACATACATACAGAGCATTGAAATTGCTTTTCTCTCAGACCCTTGGTGCATACAGTTAACATTAAACACTGACAGTAGACAT
This sequence comes from Gymnocypris eckloni scoliostomus, assembly GCA_027564155.1. Lineage (NCBI taxonomy): Eukaryota > Metazoa > Chordata > Actinopteri > Cypriniformes > Cyprinidae > Gymnocypris > Gymnocypris eckloni. The sequence goes on from CM050417.1 coordinate 38,942,910, forward strand.
TCAAATACAGATAAATACAGTTTAAACATATGTACATACAAACTATACAGATATACAATGAAGACATTGTAGAAACAATAAAAAATAAACAATAAAAGAGATAGATAAAGTGGCATACATGGCAGATAGAGTGCAAACCAGTTAAATAAAACAAAACTGTGCAGATGTGAGTAGTGTAAGAAAAGAACAGTCTTTTATCAGACTGTCAGAAGAGGTAAATTACAGACAATGCTGGATGAGGTAGAGATCATTCCAGTGCTGCATAAAGTGACTGGTGCGGGTCACAGTTGTAAGGGGGAGGACCTGGGGTGTGGACATTGGGGGGGTCGTAGTGTCAGAGATCAGTGTTGCGTGGGGTAAAGGAGGGAGGGGGCAAGGACGGGAGGGAGTTCAGCTTCCTGACAGCCTGATGGATGAAGCTGTCCTTCAGTCTGCTGGTCCTCGCCTGAGACTCCGCAGTCTCCTCCTGATGGCAGCAGACTGAAGAAGCTGTGTGTCGGTGGTGGGATCACCTGCAATGCTGAGGGCTTTGCGGGTGAGATGGGTGCTGTAGATGTCCTGGAGGGAGGGAGAGAGACACCAACGATCTTCTCAGCTGCTCTCACTATCCGTGGGGAGCGTTGCAGGCGCCATACCACACAGTGATGCAGCTAGTCAGGATGCTCTCGATGGTGCCTCTGTAGAAAGTGCACATGATGGGGGTCGGGGCTCTGGCTCTTCTGAGTTTGCGGAGGAAGTAGAGACGTTGCTGTGCTTTCTTGGCCAGTGCTGCAGTGTTGTTAGTCCAGGAGAGGTCCTCTGTGATGTGCACACCCAGGAACTTGGTGCTGCTCGCTTCTCCACAGTCGCACTGCTGATGGTCAGAGGAGCATGCTGAGTGTGCACTCTCCTGAAATCAACAACAATCTCCTTCGTCTTCGCCACATTCAGAGAGAGATTGTTGACCCTGCACCACCCAGCCAGGTGGCTCACCTCGCTCCTGTAGTTTGTCTCATCTCGGTTGCTAATGAGACCCACCACAGTCGTGTCATCCGCAAACTTGATGAAAAGGTTAGAGTTATGTGACGGTGTGCAGTCGTGGGTCAGCAGAGTGAAGAGGAGGGGGCTCAGCACACATCCTTGGGGGGCCCCTGTGTTCAGTGTGATGGTGCTGGATGTGTTAATGCCGACCCGTACTGCCTGAGGTCTTCCGGTCAGAAAGTCCAACAACCAGTTGCACAGAGAGGTGTTGAGCCCCAGCTGGGCCAATTTGTGAGTGAGCTGCTGAGGGATGATTGTGTTGAATGCTGAACTGAAGTCTATGAACAGCATCCTGACATATGAGTCTTTTTTGTCCAGATGTGTGAGGGCTGGGTGGAGGGCAGTGGCGATGGCATCATCGGTCGAGCGGTTGGACCTATATGCAAACTGGAAGGGGTCCAGGGAGGGTGGGAGGACAGACTTGATGTGTTGCATGACTAGCCGTTCAAAGCACATCATTGGAATAGGAGTGAGTGCTACTGGACGGTAGTCATTGAAGCAGGATGGAGATGACTTCTTCGGGACTGGAATGATGGTGGTAGCTTTGAAGCATGTGGGGACAACAGCCTGACTTAGTGAGATGTTGAAGATGTCTGTGAAGACATCAGTGAGTTCCACTGCACAGTCTCTCAGTACACGCCCAGGAATGCTGTCATGATTTTATACATTGAATGAAAACAAAACTTGTTCCTAAAATGAAACCCAAGCTTAATTTATTATTTTTTCTTCAGTTGAGTAATGTGAGAGCTAAAAGATAGTACAAACCCGATTCCAAAAAAGTTGGGACACTGTACAAATTGTGAATAAAAACAGAATGCAATGATGTGGAAGTTTCAAATTTCAATATTTTATTCAGAATACAACACAGATGACATATCAAATGTTTACACTGAGAAAATGTATAATTTTAAGGGAAAAATAAGTTGATTTTAAATTTCATGGCATCAAGACATCTCAAAAAAGTTGGGACAAGGCCATGTTTACCACTGTGTGGCATCCCCTCTTCTTTTTATAACAGTCTGCAAATGTCTGGGGACTGAGGAGACAAGTTGCTCAAGTTTAGGAATAGGAATGTTGTCCCATTCTTGTCTAATACAGGCTTCTAGTTGCTCAACTGTCTTAGGTCTTCTTTGTCGCATCTTCCTCTTTATGATGCGCCAAATGTTTTCTATGGGTGAAAGATCTGGACTGCAGGCTGGATATTTTAGTACCCGGATCCTTCTTCTACGCAGCCATGATGTTGTAATTGATGCAGTATGTGGTCTGGCATTGTCATGTTGGAAAATGCAAGGTCTTCCCTGAAAGAGACGACGTCTGGATGGGAGCATATGTTGTTCTAGAACTTGGATATACCTTTCAGCATTGATGGTGCCTTTCCAGATGTGTAAGCTGCCCATGCCACACGCACTCATGCAACCCCATACCATCAGAGATGCAGGCTTCTAAACTGAGCGCTGATAACAACTTGGGTTTTCCTTGTCCTCTTTAGCATGGATGACATGGCGTCCCAGTTTTCCAAAAAGAACTTCAAATTTTGATTCGTCTGACCACAGAACAGTTTTCCACTTTGCCACAGTCCATTTTAAATAAGCCTTGGCCCAGAGAAAACGCCTGCGCTTCTGGATCATGTTTAGATATGGCTTATTTTTTGACCTATAGAGTTTTAGCCGGCAACGGCGAATGGCACGGTGGATTGTGTTCACCGACAATGTTTTCTGGAAGTATTCCTGAGCCCATGTTGTGATTTCCATTACAGTAGCATTCCTGTATGTGATGCAGTGCCGTCTAAGGGCCCGAAGATCACGGGCATCCAGTATGGTTTTCCGGCCTTGACCCTTACGCACAGAGATTGTTCCAGATTCTCTGAATCTTTGGATGATATTATGCACTGTAGATGATGATAACTTCAAACTCTTTGCAATTTTTCTCTGAGAAACTCCTTTCTGATATTGCTCCACTATTTTTGCCGCAGCATTGGGGAATTGGTGATCCTCTTCCCATCTTGACTTCTGAGAGACACTGCTACTCTGAGAGGCTCTTTTATACCCAATCATGTTGCCAATTGACCTAATAAGTTGCAAATTGGTCCTCCAGCTGTTCCTTATATGTACATTTAACTTTTCCGGCCTGTTATTGCTACCTGTCCCAACTTTTTTGGAATGTGTAGCTCTCATGAAATCCAAAATGAGCCAATATTTGGCATGACATTTCAAAATGTCTCACTTTCAACATTTGATATGTTATCTATATTCTATTGTGAATAAAATATACGTTTATGAGATTTGTAAATTATTGCATTCCTTTTTTATTCACAATTTGTACAGTGTCCCAACTTTTTTGGAATCGGGTTTGTAAGGTTTGTAATTTACTGTGAAATATTACAGTTATATGCTGTGAAATCACAGAAATTCTTTACAGTGCAGAAAGGAAACTGAAGTTTTACAGCTTGCCAAAACAATTGTTGTCATCATGTACTCTACTCACCCTCAAGTTGTCCCAAACCTGTATGAGTTTCTGTCTTTGAATTATCACCTCCTCACTGATTATACATAAGAGCACCTGCTGATTTCTCATCTGAAGACTGGTGTCCTTTATATTGCTCCACAGAAACTTGAGTGTTGATGTGGCGTAGTTGAGATGGTGAATCTCTGTAGTAGAAAAGGTTTGCAAATTGTTACATTCTTGTGTGGAGTGATTCATTTATCATCTTTTTAGTCAATCTTTTGATTTGACCTAATCTGTTTTCATTTATTTGAAAGTGTTTTGCCCTTTGATTTCACTATAAATAGTGTAAATATTACGGAGTTCCATCACCACCGCAGTAGGGATTGGGTGCCTTTTCGTTTCCAATTATTACTTTTCTTGTCTGTAGTATAAACAGGAAGTCAGGGAAGTCCACTTTAATGTATTTTATTTACTTTTCACCTAGGTCAAGTAGTGGTTGCAGATTTAGTCAGATGCATCTTTTTTTAATTAATAGTTTAAGAATAGAGTTTAAGATTTTACTCTTACTTTGCTTTTAATGTCATAAAAGGTCTGGCACCTTCTTAACCAATAATGCATACCCGCAGGTCGTATACTTCAATCCATTCATAATAAATAATACAACAAGAAAAAAAACACAGACGCTGCCTACAGGTTAATTCTTTCATGTGACATCACATTTCTTTGTGTTAAAGCCCCTTTTCTCAACAAAAAGTGTTTCCAAACAAATTTTTGACATTTGAAGTATCGATATTAGAGTTGAGCCGGATACTCGGCTGAAACGAGTATCCGGTACGGATAAAGCACTTTTGCCGAGTACGAGTATCATACGAGTAATACGAGTCAATATCTGTGCTCGGATTGAATACACATTCTCATTGGGTAGCTGACTGTGTCTGCGTTCTGTGATAGTCTAGTCACAGCGCCCCTCCCCTACACACATACAGATTTAGGGCCCGTTCACATATCGCGCCTAAAAACGCGTGGAAAACGCTAGGCGCGCTGCTTTCTCCTTTTTTCCAAAGCGTTCGGGCGGTTGCGCTCCGGAGGCATTTGTTGTTGCTAAGCAACCATCAGCTGCGCTCTCTGTTACAAGAAGGAAATTTCGTCACATGACCCGTGGTGAGCTTGCGGCATTCTGAAAAGTTGAGATGTTTTTATCTCGATGCGGCGCAGACGCGCCTGGAAAAAACGAGCGCGTCGCTTCCATTATGAGCGCGCATACCGCGCGTTTACATTTGAAATAACGAACTTGAGCGCACAAAAGATGCGATATGTGAGCGGCCCCTTATTGTGTTGCTGTGTCCCGCTCTGCTCACTCACACACAGAACACAGAAGAGAACAGCGCGCTCTCTCTCTGTCTCTCCCTCAGTCACTCAGGTTCGCGGGTTTTTTCCGTTAACGTTTAGGGTTTCTTCAGCTTCAGGTTTGTTTTTTACTTTGGTTTGTAGTACTTACTTATTAACCAGTAGAGTTTTGGTAAATGTGGGGTTTGTTCAGACGTGGTGCTTGGTAGAATGCGACTCGCGTCTCTGCCTGTCGGGAGATTGTTTTTTTCTTTTTTAAACCGTCAGCTGGCTCTAACCAGTTTTTTTTTACTTCACGCACTGAGTGTCTGACACTTTCTTGCTGTATTTCATAAAAAAAGGAAGTAGTGGTATAAAACTATATTACAAATTAATTAGCTACACACACACACATACCTGGTGTGGAAATAAAAAAAAATATCACTGATCATAAAAAAATTAAAAGTTAAAAAAAGAAAGTTATGTTGAGATGAAAACTCTTGTTCATTACATTTTACTTCATAATTATTAAAGAATTATTATTCTTGAAAATTAGTAAAGCAACACTTGAAATTAGTAAATTGTAGATAATCATTTAGCAGAAAAAGCTCCACCAAATGTTTTCTGGGGCCGCTTAAAAGACTTTTGACCAATTTTATACCATTATATTGTCCCAATAAGGTGGCATCCATTTAATAATTTGAATTAAATTGAATTTACACTCAATATGTTATCATTACATACTGTTTTGTAATGTACTGCAATACTGAGGTGCAGAGAATTGCCAATATTTGCAATAAGTTGTTTAAATAGCAGAAATGTTTTATATGTACGTTATATACTATTTTCACTTAGTGTATATAGCATCTAATTGGTATTTACACTTAGTGAAAATAGCCACTGCCCTTACTTTTATCCGACAGGGCAATTTCTCTTGGAAATTGATCTCACTGAATATAGGGTAAGAGCAATTATTTAGGGTAATATAATTCTTCCAGAGTAAATAAAAATAATAAAAATTGATAGTTAGGATACGTTCAGACTGCAGGTAAATGTGGCACCACATCTTGCTCACATGTGACTGAGGCGGTTTGTAAAAAGTTTATCAGAGTAAAACTTAAGTCTTAAGTGTATCAAAACTGTAAGAACAACGTAATTTTTATGTTTTTCCTAGACTTAAGAATGAGTTATTAATAAGAGGTATCCTAACCTAGTTAGGAGTAACAAGATGGCAGCAGAGAGGAGGAGACAAATACTTTCCAATAAAGATATAATGCATTAAAGTTATGTAACAACGTTCGTAGGAAGGAAGGAAGCGGACAGGGTTGGCTCGTGAAGACTCAGGTATTTTTATTTAAGACAGATAAACTCACACAGGTGTGCACTCTGCGTCACCCGGAAACATCAACTCTCTCGTTCGTCTCCGCGATCACTCTCTGTATTCGTTCCGACTGTTTCTCTCTGACAGCTCGTGTGCCCGAGTCTTCACTCCGTCTCTCTCTCTGAACTGCCGTTCCACGGCGGCTTTTATCCGGACTCCACGCCAATTACTGCAATCAGACACAGGTGATCCTCATTTTGCACTTGACCCACTTACTTACCGCTGTCTCCTGAGTCTTTCTCCCGCTGCAGACTTGCTGAACCACGCCCCCTCGCCACATACCCCACCGCCCGACTCAGGCCGGAAGCCCTCCGCCTGCAGCCCCCATTCCTGGAGAGGAAGTCGGCTACAGTCATCTGCGCCCCCGGCCTGTGGATCACCTTGAATTTGAAGGGTTGTAATGCCAGATACCAACGGGTGATCCGCGTTGGTATCCTTCATGCGGTGGAGCCACTGCAAGGGGCGTGGTCCGAACAGAGGGTGAATTCGTCCCAGGAGATAATAGCGGAGGGTGAGGACCGCCCACCGGATCGCCAAACACTCCTTCTCAATGGTGCTGTACATCGCCTCTCTCTTAGAGAGCTTCCGACTGATGTACAGCACCGGGCGCCTCACCCCTATCTCCTGGGTCAGGACAGCTCCCAGCCCCGGTCCGCCGCGTCCGTCCTGCAGCAAGAAGGGAGAGAAAAGTCAGGAGAGTGTAATAGCGCCCGCCACACAGAGCAGCCTTTACCTGGGTGAAAACCTGCTGGCACCGCTCCGTCCACGGGACCGTATCTGGGACCTCCTTTAGTGAGGTCAGTCAGCGGGCTGGTGAGCTCCGAATAGTCAGGAACAAACCTCCTGTAATACCCGCCAGCCCCAGGAACTGCCTCACCTCCTTTTGGTCTTGGGTCTCGGCAGGCCGCAATAGCTGCCGTCCTTATCAATTTGGGGACGCACCTGTCCGTGACCCAAGTGGAAACCCAGATAACGCACCTCCACCCGCCCAATCGCACACTTCTTGCTGGCCGTTAGTCCCGCTCCTCAGCGCTCTCAGCACCTCCCGCAGGTGCACCATGTGCCGCTGCCAGTCCTGACTGTAGATGATGATGTCATCCAGGTAGGCAGCGGCGTATGCGGTGTGCGGTCGGAGGATTTTGTCCATGAGGCGCTGAAAGGTAGCGGGCGCCAACAACCCAAACGGAAGCGTGACAAATTGGTGCAATCCAAACGGCGTTGTGAAGGCTGACTTTTCTTTGGATAACGGTGATAAGGGGATCTGCCAATATCCTTTAGTTAAGTCCAGCGTCGAATAAAAACGAGCGGTACCCAGCCGATCAAGCAACTCGTCAACCCGCGGCATTGGATAGGCGTCGAATTTCGACACCGCATTCACCTTGCGATAATCCACGCAGAATCGGACCGAGCCGCCTGTTTTCGGTACCAAACGATCGGGCTCGCCCAGTCACCGCGGACTCTTCTATTACTCCCATCTCTAGCATCGCCTCTAATTCTGACTGGACCACCTTTTTCTTGTGCTCCGTAAACGATACGGCCGGGTTGCGCACTACCACGCCCAGCTCGGTCTCAATATGGTGTTGAATAAGGTTGGTTCGACCGGCCGGGCGAGAACACGTCCGCAAATTCTCTCTGCAACCGGGCTACATCGGTGAGCTGGGAGGGTGAGAGGTGATCCCCGGGCCAGAGTGAGTGATGGAACTTTGAGGCTCGCCTCTGGCCCGAGATCTTCCTCGTTACTACCGCCGCCAGCATCACCGGCTCGACCTCGTTCCATTTTTAAGGAGGTTGAGGTGATAAATCTGACGTGCCCCGGCCCGATCCGCTCGAACCACCTCATAATTGAGATCCCTACCTGCCGTGGTGACCTCAAACGGTCCTTGCCACTGGCGAGCAATTTGGAGCTAGAGGTAGGAGTAACACAAGTACTTTATCTCCGGCGTGAAATTGCGTAATCTGGCCCCGATTGTATAGCCGGCTTTGCTTGTCCTGGGCCTGTAACAAATTCTCCATGGAGAGCTGCCCCAACGTGTGGAGTTTTGTTCTCAGGTCCAGCACATGCTGAATTTCATTTTTACTCTCCAAGGTCCTCCTCCCAAGTCTCCCTCAGGACGCCCAAAACACCAGGGCTGGCGGCCGTACAGGAGCTCAAGGGGAAAACCCGTGGAGGCTTGCGGGACCTCGCGACAGCGAACAAAAGGGGTTCCAGCCATTTGTCCCAATTTTTGGCGTCTTCGTGAACGAACTTTCGAATCATTGTTTTCAACGACGATTAAATCGCTCCACCAGGCCGTCCGCTTGTGGGTGATAGACGCTGGTGCGAATCGATTTAATTCCCAACAACTCATAAAGTTCGCGAATGGTTCGTGACATAAATGCCGTTCTGATCGGTGAGAATCTCTTCGATTCCCACCGGAGATCATACTAAACAGAGCCTCCGCTACACTCTTATGCGAAATATTGCGGAGCGCCACTGCCTCCGGGTATCGGGTTGCATAATCCACTAGAACCAATGCAAACCGATGCCCCGTGCTGACTGCTCCAATGGCCCGATGAGGTCCATACCAATTCTTCAAGGGACCTGCATTAGCGGAAGGGGCGCAAAGGCGCTTTTGGGGAGGCCGGGATTCACTAACTGACATTCACGACAAGCCGCACACCACCGGGCGTACATTCTTGTGAATGCCCGGCCAAAAACCGCCATTAAACGGTTCAATGTTGCTGCTTGACCCAGATGCCCTGCCATAGGATTACAGTGAGCCGCCTGGAAAAGCATTTCCGACGGCTTTTTGGTACCAACAACTGGGTTGTATCTTGTTTTGACTGAGCGCCCCCGCGCCACTCGATACAACCTATCTTTTAATATAGCAAAATAGGGATAGGAAGGGGCCGTATGGACTGGAGAGGCCGGCCGTCAATGGAACGGACCTGGTTGAACGCGTTTTCAGCGACTCGTCCTGGGACTGCTCCAGGGAAAATCATCACGCCCGTGAGGATTAGCCTCGACCGCACTCTGTTCCCCTGGTGCCGCCTCAGCGGTCCTGGCTCAGCCTCTCCTGCTCGCATGGCCGCCTCCTCCGGCTTCTCTTTCCGCAGGAGGCATCCACACACAAACTCCCAATAAAATTTTAAACGCTGGCCAATTGGTTCCCAAAATCAGCGGATGCCGGAGGCGGGGTTAACTGCCACCTCCACCTTATGCTTTTGCCCCGAAATTGGATGGTTAACAGCACTACTGGGTATGTCACCACATCCCCATGTACACACCTCACCCGAACCATGCAGCTCTTATCCAATGCCTCGGTTGAATTAGGCTTTGATGGATCGAGGTCTGGTTACATCCTGAATCCACCAAAGCCCAATAAGTACCCCCTAATACTCACAGGTATTTGGTACCCGCCAGCTTGATCGGGGGCAGCCTGTGGGGCGTCCGGAACCCGGACCAGTGTCCCCACCTCCATCACTGGACACCGATCGATGAAGTGGCCCGGGTCCCCGCAACGCCAACAGGCCGGCCCAGGCTTCCCCGCCACCCTAGTGGCGGGAAGTGGGACAAGGAATTGGCGTGGAGACCCCGGAGGAACGGGAATGAGCGCGAGCTCGGGCTGGCTGACCCCGCCTCCCTGGCGTGGCTCTCCGCCGCCGACTCCGGTGCCGGTCCTCCTCTCCATCGAGGCTGGGCTCGAGGAACCACGCCGCACGGGACCTGGGAAGGAAGATAGGGGAGACACAGAAGGGGAAGAGAGAGAGAGAGACGGATGGTAGGGTTTCGCCAACCCCATGGCACGCCACCATCTGGTCCTCGGCGAGTTGGATGGCCAGATCCAGCGACGCCGGGCGGTGGCACTGGACCCACTGCGCGGTCGCCTTTAGGGAGCCGCAATAAACTGCTCCAGCACCACCTGGTCGATGACATGGTCGACGCCGCCTTCCCCGCCAACAGCCATCTGCGGCAGGCGCCCCGGAGCTGGTGAGCCATCACGGCGGGCCGGCCGTTCTCCCCAGCTCCAGTGAACGAAAGCGCTGGCGGTGCTGCTCGGGCCCGGCCGACCCGCTGGAGGATGGCTCGCTTCAGGTCGTCAGACCAGGAGGTTCTGGACTGGCAGCTACTGCGCCGCCAACCGCGCCTCCCGGTTAGCAGGGGATGAGGCGCACTGGCCAGTCCGTTTGTGGCCACCCACATGCCGCCGCGGTCTTTTCAAGAGGTCGAGGAACGCCCGGGTCATCCTGCGGCCCCATCTTCTGTACCGGCATGTGGTGGGCGGGCCGGGACTGTTGGATTCTCACCGCCCGAACCTCCCGTCCATCCAGCTCCGAACAGCTCGCTGTCCTCCCGCTGGTTCTGGACGAGGGCACAGAATCTCCTCTCCTGGTCTGCCCTCATGTCCATCAGCGCTTTGTGATGTTCTTGGTGGAGTCCCGCGAGCGACTAGATGACATCCGCAAATGGCGATCCCGATGGTGAGGACATGATGGCAGCGGCGTTCCGCTTCCTTCCCGGGTTTCGCACCAGTGTAACAACGTCAGAGGAAGGAAGGAAGCGGACAGGGTTGGCTCGTGAAGACTCAGGTATTTTTATTTAAGACAGATAAACTCACACAGGTGCGCACTCTGGCCACCCGGAAACATCAACTCTCTCGCTTCGTCTCCGCGATCACTCTCTGTATTCGTTCCGACTGTTTCTCTCTGACAGCTCGTGCGCCCGAGTCTTCACTCCGCCTCTCTCTGAACTGCTGCTCCACGGTGGCTTTTATCCGTCTCCATGCCAAATACTGCAATCAGACACAGGTGATCCTCATTTTGCACTTGACCCACTTACTTACCGCTGTCTCCTGAGTCTTTCTCCCGCTGCAGACTTCGCTGAACCACGCCCCCCTCGCCACAAGTTATATTATGACAAATAAGTTATAAGATACAAACTTGATCGTCTGTACAACAAACGATACACACCTTTTGCAACTGACCTCGTAACAAATGTTATAACTTCTTTCACTCTATAAATAAATGTTCTAACTGTAAAAATGAAAGCAGTAATTATTTTTTTGCATAGTTTTACTAAACTGAGTAAAGGATTTGTATCTACTGTATGTACAAAATGCAGCAATGCGTTGACAAACTTACAGCTGGTCATCATTACTTGTTCGCATCTCTGCTTCCTCAGACAGGAGAGTGTATTATTGCTATTGACATACTCAAATCTGGTCTTCAGCTGAAATATCCACATCCAATTATTTCTCCTTCCTCAGTTTTGTCTAAAAATCTTCCGAGATACTTGTGGGTTATGTCTTTTTCTACTGCTGAGCAGTCCTTATGGATGGGTTTAAGGAATTTTTCTCTCATCAAATTGATGATGACTCTTACCATGTGTTTGTGATCCTTTGGCCCCGGCCTTTTATCAGCATCAATCACTCTTTTAAGAGTGGGCCATGCCTAACGTGGACACCAACTCATTTCCAGTTTCTTTACATCTAGCTGTGGTAGAACAGTCTGCATGACACTTGCAATGGAGTCCGTATTTAAAAAAAAATCTGTAACACACTGAATGGTTCATGGCAATCAAGTTGAGACTGAACTGATTCTATACAGGTTAGGGGTGTCGCAATATACCGGTATTGAAGATAATCGTGATATTCAAAGCATGAAATATTGACGTCGTGTTAGTGTAGGGTGTGACAATATACCGGCATTGACGAGAACCACAATATTTAAAATGTATAGGACACTTATAACACAACACGTAAATACTCCAGCACCAGCACCTGGTTGGCCTCCCAGGTGGCAGTATTGTGCCTTGACACCTGTCAAACAAGATGATGTAGCCGCATGCAGCTACTCCGAAAAGAGGCATGTCATGCAAGTGGGAGAGTAAGAGGCTCTGTCCCCACCCGAAAAAATTAAGCTGTTTTCTGTGCTCACATGATATATGAATTAATTACTGATTATAATGACTTATACCGTCTTTTTACGCGTTGCATTGTGCCGCGTAAATATTGCCATGTCTGTATTTGTGATCGGAGAAACACAAACAAATAAGCGCTACTCTACACTGCTCAAAACTTGCATTTGAATAGTCAGTTGCAGAAACGTACTTACAGGCTGTGAGTCAGAAGCGTCAGACTGTCCTTGTAAAGTTGGCTTTGAATTGTAGGCTACTCTTCCAAGTTCAGGAAATAGTCCTCCGTAAAATGCACTGCACAGTGCACACACTCTAATATTTGAGTTGAACTGTTCTGGTACAATATTGTAATCACAACTTAACCACTGATTTCTAGTTGGGTCCTCTTTCGGAAGCCCAAACAAAGTACTTTCGCTTTCACAACAAAACACAGTGTCTCAAGGACATGGCGCCGGCGGCAGCAACAGTACTACAGCAAGAATAATAGTTCCGCCTTCTCATTGTGTATACGTTTGGGCAGTGTTATGCTAATTTTCCCACACCGTGATGTAGACATGTGGGGGCGTGTTTAAATGAGCCATTTTATGGGGGCGTGGCAGAGTCTTAACTTTTATAAAGAATATCTCTTTGGTTTTGAGACTTTAGTCTTTGCAACTTCAGGGATCTTATCTATGCACACCTTGTAACACTCCAAAGAAAAAGGAAAACTTGAAATCGCATCATATGACCCCTTTAACCGAAAATGTAGTTTACTATTGTCCTATTACATTACCGACACACTATTTTCCTATTTGATACTGTAAAGCTGCTTTGACACAATCTGTATTGTTAAAAGAGCTATGTAAATAAAGGGGACTTGACTAACCCTTATCAAGTCTCATTGTCTAAGAGTTTGCTGCTTTACATCTGCTTGCTAGAATGTATAAAGTGGACTATCAAAGTAGTGTAACCAAAACTGTATCATAAGTTTAGCCTGTATATGCTCCCACTAAGTCAGATAATGAGGAAGAACCAAATTGCCTATCACAGCTATGCTGATGATACCCAGATCTACCTAGCCTTATCTCCAAATGATTATAGCCCCATTGACTCCCTCTGCCAATGCATTGATGAAATTAACAGTTGGATGTGCCAAAACTTTCTTCAGTTAAACAAGGAGAAAACTCATTGCATTTGGAAACAAAGATGAAGTTCTCAAGGTGAATGCATACCTTGACTCTAGGGGTCAAACAACTAAAAATCAAGTCAGAAATCTTGGGGTGATTCTGGAGACAGACCTTAGTTTTAGTAGTCATGTCAAAGCAGTAACTAAATCAGCATACTATCATCTCAAAAACATTGCAAGAATTAGATGGTTTTTTTCTAGTCAAGACTTGGAGAAACTTGTTCATGCCTTTATCACCAGCAGGGTGGATTATTGTAATGGTCTCCTCACCGGCCTTCCAAAGTAGACCATTAGACAGCTGCAGCTCATCCAGAACGCTGCTGCCAGGATTCTGACTAGAACCAGAAAATCTGAGCATATCACACCAGTCCTCAGGTCCTTACACTGGCTTCCAGTTACATTTAGGATTGATTTTAAAGTACTTTTACTCGTTTATACAGTGGGGCAAAAAAGTATTTAGTCAGCCACCAATTGTGCAAGTTCTCCCACTTAAAAAGATGAGAGAGGCCTGTCATTTTCATCATAGGTATACCTCAACTATGAGAGACAAAATAAGAAAAAAAATCCAGAAAATCACATTGTAGGATTTTTAAAGAATGTATTTGCAAATTATGGTGGAAAATAAGTATTTGGTCAATAACAAAATTTAATCTCAATACTTTGTTATATACCCTTTGTTGGCAATGACAGAGGTCAAATGTTTTCTGTAAGTCTTCACAAGGTTTTCACACACTGTTGCTGGTATTTTGGCCCATTCTTCCATGCAGATCTCTAGAGCAGTGATGTTTTGGGGCTGTCGCTGGGCAACACGGACTTTCAAAGATTTTCTATGGGGTCGAGATCTGGAGACTGGCTAGGCCACTCCAGGACCTTGAAATGCTTCTTACGAAGCCACTCCTTCGTTGCCCGGGTGGTGTGTTTGGGATCATTGTCATGCTGAAAGACCCAGCCACGTTTCATCTTCAATGCCCTTGCTGATGGAAGGAGGTTTTCACTCAAAATCTCACGATACATGGCCCCATTCATTCTTTCCTTTACACAGATCAGTCGTCCTGGTCCCTTTGCAGAAAAACAGCCCCAAAGCATGTTTCCACCCCCATGCTTCACAGTATGTATGGTGTTCTTTGGATGCAACTCAGCATTCTTTCTCCTCCAAACACGACAAGTTGAGTTTTTACCAAAAAGTTATATTTTGTCCCTGGCGGCGCAGTGTGTTACTGATGGTAGCCTTTGTTACTTTGGTCCCAGCTCTCTGCAGGTCATTCACTAGGTCCCCTCGTGTGGTTCTGGGATTTTTGCTCACAGTTCTTGTGATCATTTTGACCCCACGGGGTGAGATCTTGCGTGGAGCCCCAGATCGAGGGAGATTATCAGTGGTCTTGTATGTCTTCCATTTTCTAATAATTGCTCCCACATTTGATTTCTTCACATCAAGCTGCTTACCTATTGCAGATTCAGTCTTCCCAGCCTGGTGCAGGTCTACAATTTTGTTTCTGGTGTCCTTTGACAGCTCTTTGGTCTTGGCCATAGTGGAGTTTGGAGTGTTTGAGGTTGTGGACAGGTGTCTTTTATACTGATAACGAGTTCAAACAGATGCCATTAATACAGGTAACGAGTGGAGGACAGAGGAGCCTCTTAAAGAAGAAGTTACAGGTCTGTGAGAGCCAGCAATCTTGCTTGTTTGTAGGTGACCAAATACTTATTTTCCACCATAATTTGCAAATAAATTATTTTCTTATTTTGTCTTTCATAGTTGAGGTATACCTATGATGAAAATTACAGGCATCTCTCATCTTTTTAAGTGGGAGAACTTGCACAATTGGTGGCTGACTAAATACTTTTTTGCCCCACTGTAAGTCACTCAATGGTCTAGGACCTAAATATATTGTAGATATGCTCACTGAATATAAACCTAACAGACCACTCAGATCATTAGGATCGAGTCAGTTAGAAATACCAAGGGTTCACACAAAACAAGGGTAGTCCGCTTTTAGCTATTATGCCGCCTGCAGCTGGAACCAGCATCCAGAAGAGATAAAATGTGCTAAAACATCAGCCACATTTAAATCCAGTCTCAAAACTCATCTATTTAGCTGTGCATTTGTTGAATGAGCGCTGTGTTACGTCCGAACTGACTGCATTGTATTTTATGTATAATCCTTTTCTATTTAACTGTTTTAAATTTCATTTTAAATCAATTTCTATATCATTTTAAAATTCCTTGTTTTATTATTTTTAACTCCTTGTTTTTATTGCTGTGATTATTTCACTTTCTTTTATGTAAAGCACTTTGAATTACCACTGTGTATGAAATGTGCTATATAAATAAACTTGCCTTGCCTATAAGAGGCAAGGCAACGGTTTTGAACATTGGTTCCTCCGTCGCGCAACGCAAACCGGACTTTGAGTTTTTGAATGCCGGTGGACTGTTCACAGACACGGCATCTGAGCCCTTTGTGTGGGTTGCGAATCGAGGAGACGCCACGACGCCGAAAACGAGGAAAGAGCTGGCGTTCTCGTCCAGACTGAGACGTCGTGCTTTCCGACCTCCTCTTCCAACCATTTTACTGGCCAACGTTCAGTCACTGGATAACAAACTCTGTGAACTGCGGGCGCGGATCTCATACCAACGAGAAACAAGGGACTGCTGTGTTATTTGCCTCACAGAAACCTGGATGTCTGCGATGGTTCCAGACTCAGCCATCGAGCTCACGGGCTTCTCCGTGCACCGCTCGGACAGAACGGAAGAGCTCACAGGGAAAAGCAGAGGCGGGTGT